>PVJO010021539.1:0-27929 GCA_004026905.1 Hystrix cristata | reverse complement strand
AGTATTCAAAAGAGAGAACTAGATAGGGAAAAGGGGGATAAAGAAGAAGGTTAAAAGAAAAGTAAGATGAAAGGGGAAAAAATGGTAAAGTGTAGTTACACTTATTGCAAATAGGGAGGGGTGGGTGAATGGAAGGGAGGGGAGGGGAAGGGGGGAAGAGGGGGGAAAACCAAGATGTATCATGTACAGGTACAAAATAGCAGGTACAAAATGTTGATTATGATCATTATGTATACAATGTACCAATACATGTTCTTGGTAAAAATAATAAAAAAATTAAAAAAAAAGAAATAGCAATCACACTTATCGATCTAATAATTATATGTGCTTTCTACATATTTTTGAGAAAGTATTTAGCCAAAACTATATTCCCTGATGAAGGGGGATCTAGTGGTACATCATGGGGAATTCTTCTCATGTATAAACTGAAAGACACTAAAAATGAAAAATGCTTTACTCATATGGGCTTATCTGAGTATAAAACCGGGGATTTAGTTCCTGAAACGTAGAAGGAAATATCCCGTAAAGTTCCATTCGCCAGGCATCTGGCGATAGATGTCTTTATATTTCTATCACCAGGAGCTTATATTCTGAAAAGATATCTTCTGTTTAATTTTTTCATGTGTAGAAATTATCTCTGGGTCATATTTAATTTGTGAACTTTGAGGTCATATTATGCTTTCATTTTTATTGTGCATTTCCTGAAAAGTATATAGTGACCTCTAGTCAGGCAACAAATATTCTGTATTGGGTGCCTTCTATTTTCCGAGCATTATTCTAAAGTCTAGGGATGAAGACCAGTGAACGAAATAGAGTCTGACCCTAAAGGAAACTGCTAGAAGAGTAGAAATATATGTAGTATGGCATAATGGTCACTACAGGCTACACCTGATTTCTTTAGGTGCTATTGCTGAAGGTAGCACTTTCCTTGTATTGTAAGATCCCTCCGTGGACGCAGCTTATGCTGTTTCTGCTAAGAATTAGGACTCCCTAGGAGGTACCTTCTTTCTAAAAAGAAGATTGAAATAAATCTGTAAGACAAAAATAATCCTCCTACCAAGCCCAATTTAAGTCTGAATTTCTCTGCGTAGATGTAAGAGAGCAACACGGATGTTTGTGCAAAGCCCTTGGAGCTGGAGAAATTTCAAAACCACCAACTTGTTAGTGGACTGGATGATCAGTTCTGGAAGGTGTTTGAAGTGGATGACGTAAGACCGCCTCTATAAGTTAAGGGTATAAATGGTTTCAGTGGAGGAGGATGGGACAGGATTGAAAATCTTCCCCTTCTTTTGTGGCTGTGAGAATTTGGAATGAGCAACAAGGGGTGAGAAGGAACAAGAACTTGCGTTGAGTTTATGTGCGGGCCCTCGTTGTTCCAGGGTTTACAGAGAGCCTCACTATCATCATATTAAACAAATGGCTTCTACGCCAGCTTACTTGCCAGCCTGGATCCTGATCAAAGGAATCACATTGAGGCACAACATGTTGTTGTGGAAGGTGAAATCCTTTTAGAACAATTTCTGTTTTTCTCCACTGAATTTTGTGAATTTATAGAAATACAACTCTTTATTTGCTTTCAGAAAAATGATGTATCTTTGTACTATGTTTCAGCATAGAGTGCATTCTTTGCATATTTAGGTAGCAACACTGAGTTAGAAATTGGTGATCAAAAGTAAGAGATACACAAGGGTGGAACAGTACATACCAAACCACCGTGGACACAAAATACGCTTTCGTACTGTGAATTCCACATGTAAATCACATTTCAAAGTGTGGTCTGCAGACTAGCAAGATCGGCAATATCTGAACTGGTTAGAAATGTAGTCTCTGGTCCCCTCTCAGGCCTCTAATAAACCAGAAACTTGTGGGCTGAGCACAGTAACCTCCTTTTTTAAAAGACCTTCAGGATATTCTGGTGTGCAAGAATATGAGATGCACTGGTGCAAAGAATAACACAGGGTAAGTGATTCTGCTCCTCTTAAAATGAATTTGACAATATCTAGCAATTTGAAGAGGGGTATAGACTCAAAAGTGTGTGTGTGTGTGTGTGTGTGTGTGTGTGAGACTCTGAAGTGTGTGTGCGTGACTCTGAGGTGTGTGTATGTATTCAAATTTTGTTAGAAAATATAGATTAGACTTCCACTGTTTTTTTTAAAAGGCAGAAGCACAGTGAGTTACTTATGCAATTTTGTATGCATGATGGAGTTGTTCTAGAAAAGAAGATACTCATGGAAAAAGCACTAATATTCTGTCTAGATGTGTATTTTGTGGGGCAGGAAACACAAAAGAAAATTGGCATCTTCATCAGGTTCAAGGAAATGGTGTTTTAATTCTGTAGAGATGTAATTTTATTTTCTTGGAGAAATGGGCAGACCAATATTAGTAATTTAATTCTCTTCTTAAATATAATGATAGTTGCTGCAGGTCTTACTAAGGTTGCAAGAAGTAGAGCCAAAAAGATTTAAATTTATCTAGTGATTGGGGTTTTTGCAGGGGGCATGAAATTTGCGTAACAGGGAGTTACTTTGTGATAAGCTGACAGCTAATTATTTTGTCCTATTTCCTGCATTACTTTGATTGAATAGCTAAGGGCATAAACACAAATTTGAACTCTGTGGGTTTTACACGTAACTGCATTCAGATTCATTCATTTGACAGTGAATGGATATTTGTGGACCTTGTCACTCTGATGGGCCAGGGTTTCTCATGTAAGTGGGTCAGTCGCAGCCATGGTTCTTGTGAAGCCAGAGGGCCATTGGGCAAGCTGGATGAGTGTATACGTGACCGCAGTTAGAGTCTGGTAACTTTCAAGGCCAAGTAGAGCATAGAACGCTACATGAGCAACTCTCCTGGGCATGGGCGTGATAGATGGCCTGACCTGTTGAGTAGAAATTAGCCAAATAAAGGGCAGAGCAGACGTAGCTCCAACTGGCAGAGGTCAAGGGCAGGTGGCAGAGGTGGGAGAATGGTAGGAAATGAAGCTGAGAAGAAGTCAGGGGCTTTATTCCAGCAACAGGAGAAGCATTTGAGGTTGGAGGATGTGGCTACATCGTGGAGACTGGATTGGGAAAGCACAGAATGGGAGCAGGAGAGACCAACAGGGGCCTGGCCGTAGTGATGCAGACGAATGATCAAAGCCTGACCCAGCAGCCAAGGGGGGATGGAGTGAACTGAAGAGATTGAGAAAATAGATTCAATGGGACCTGACGATTTATTAGGTGTAGAAGTGAGGAAATGGGAAACACTTTGAACAAGGAGTCTGGGAAGAGGAGCAGATTTGGGGGTGAAATTTTGTATTCCACTGGGGCGTACAGGGTCTGAGAGCTTGTGGTTGTCAAGTAAAGATGCCCAATTGGAAAAGCAATGCAGGGCTGACTTCATATGATCTAGGTTCTTGGCTTAGGCCTCTCTGGCCTCCTAAACACTTCCTGTGCTTTTCAAGGCAGAGGCTAAAGCCATAGATCATTCTTGATAGTCTTTAATGACTCCCATAGTGATTTGGCACTCCTCTTGGTAACATTTTGTTTTGTTTTATTTACAGTGCTAGGAATTGAAACCAGCACCTTGAGCATGCCGGGCAAGCTCTATACCCCTGAACCATATTCTCTAACCATTCATGCCAGTTTTACGTGCTAAGTAAAATTTAGAGTTGCAGAATTTTCCTTCAAAAAAATTGTAGGAAAAAAAAATCCTAGAAAGCAATTTGGTTTGTGCGATGAAATCTGTTTAGCAAGCAACAAGTTCTGTTATGTTTCTGTTGGGATTTTATTTCAACAATGAAAAATACAAGAACCCCGGGATGATGTAGCTCCAATTTAAGCAACTTATCTTCATTTTCATTAGGGATCATTTCCCTGTAATAGTGAGAAGCAAATATATTTACTCTAGATATATTGTTTATTTTTTAGGTGCTGGGGATCAGGGCCTTGAGCTTGCTAGACAAGTGCTCTACTACCTGCGCTAAATCCCCAACCCTGGGTATATTGTTTAGTGAAATGAGTGACTATAATAGCCAAAAGGAAAGGAAGTGTTCCCATTTTGAGAAAGTAGGACTGTGTTTATCACCCAACTCTTCTTACCTTGACAGCAATGCTGTAGCAACTCATCTTCAAATAGATTAATTAAAATAAAATGCTGGAAGTTTTCTTTTATCAAACCAAAGAAGAAGTTGATGGGCAGATATTACTGAATAATTACATGCAAAAGTGAAAGTTGTCAAAAATCAAAGAAAAATCTCAGGCATGTTATGCATCATTCTGTACAGTTTTGGCCTAAAATTTTAGCCATTTTTCCTAAAATCTTATGAAACTTCTAAATTTATTTTACTCTTCAGAAGTCTTACATGATCAGAAAAACTAATACGAAAGCACATAAATTTCACTCAACCTTGAGAAATAAATTGCCATCAACAAAATTTAGAATGATAGAATATTTCATGAATGTTTTCAAGTTACTGAACTAGGTGAGTTGGAAAGCATGAATAATTTATTTCCGATGACATCATTTTTAATACCTGCATTAGTTTGGCTATCTATCTATCTATCTATCTATCTATCTATATATAATTTTTTTTTTTTTTTTTGGTGCCGGGGATCGAACTCATGGCCTTACGCTTGCTAGGCAAGCGCCCTACCACTTGAGCTAAATCCCCCTCCCCAGTGCTCACTTTAAACCACCTGAAAAACTTTTAAAAATCTGATGCAAAGGCCAGACATTCAGATCAGTGACATAAGAATTCCTGGGAACAGGAACCAAGTGACTGTAAGTTTTAACCCCTTTCATGACTTCACTGCACTGTCTCCACTTAAAGAACTGCCGGTTCCAGAACGAGTTCACACCCGCACCGCCTCCCAGATGTCCTGCTTTGCGCCCATCTCTATCGTTCTGGAAAAACAATCATCTGATCCAGCTGGATACACGATAGAGACATACATACATCTTTGTTCTAACTCCAGTCTAAGTACCAAAGTCGCGTTTGGCTGTTAAAAGCGTGCATGTTAAAACCTCACGCAAAACAAGTATCGCATTCCATGTTTTAAAATTACTTAGCAAGAGCCCCAAGATTCCAACTTGTTTTCTTTTTTTCCCTATCATCACATACATACTGGTCCAAATGTTTATCAAATTCTGGCCTCCACCATCAGCACCATTGTTTGGACCAAGCCTTTTGTCCAGCTAGAAATCGGCAGAATTCCCTGCCAATGCTGACAGTCTCTTACACAGTATCAGCATAGGGTTTGTGCTTCAGGAAGGCCCATCTCCCCAAGGAGATCATGATTCACAAATCCAGAGCCCCGAAGCTCACTGGCTCTTCCTTGCCTGCTAGTGACCCTGACTCCTTAACTCAGGAGTGGTGTATTCCATCGCTTGCCCCAGGTGGTGGGATGCCTTTGCGCATACACTAAGATGTTTTTGTGGAAAGGGGACTCAGCCTCCTTCTAGCAACCCCTTCCTACACCCTGCTGAAGCAATACCTCTTCTTCTGCTCCACTCTCCAGGGAAAATTTGCTGCCATGTCAGTAGGGCTTTCTAGGTAGTTGGGCTTCATCTTTATTATAGCAATTATCATGCAAGAAAATAGTACCCCTCCAGTTACTAAAATAAGACTCTCGGCAATGTGAGATATTTATATGCTTCTTGCTTATTAAACTATCAGGTGAAAATATCCATATTCTCTAAGATCCTAGAATTTTAAAATATGGTCGGCGCTATATGATTATTATTTGCTAACTTATTTGTTCGGTTTTGATTTCTTGTATTTGCAATAAAATTCCTGTTGAGAGAGAAAACCAATCTCTGGAAAATATATCAACAGTACAGAAAAAATCCAATAAAACAAGGCAGATTTCGTGTAATGCGTGAAAAACTTTTAGTGATAATACATCGTGCGCAACAGTGTTATTTCACGTCGGTGATTAAATTGTTGGGTTGCAGGAGAGGCTCTATCGTGCTTTTGACTGATTCAAATATTTATGTTTGAAAACAAGCTTCCTACATGATTTTTAGGTGTGACAGCCCTCAGTGGCGAGTCAGATTTCTACCTTTTAATAGGCAAGTGTGCTTCTCCGTCCACAGCTGGGAAAGTAATACTATTTAGGCCTTCGAAAGTAAGTTTCAGAATCACCTCCAGGGGGCAGTAGAGCACACATTGCTTGGCTCCTTCCCTCCGGTTTCTAACTCTGGAGGTCTGTAATGATTCTCCCAATTTTGGATTTCTTGCAAGTCTCCAGCTAATACTGATACTTCTCTTCTGATGCTTTGAGAATCAGTGCATTGTAGTTAATAATTTTATTAGTTGCGCTTTCTCAGCAGTGCATATATTTGTTGACTGATAATGAGTAGTTTGTCTCCAAACATCCTAATGTTTTCCAAAGAGTCATAGATAATCGTTGTTCTGCCACTAGTCCGGGCCAAGAAGGTTCACTTGAGATTCGGACAGCCCACAGAAAAGACACGGAGCCCTTGGAATGTCTGACATGCCTTTATTGGCTCAGTAATGGGAAACAAGCTGTAAAGTTCCACTCCCTTATGTACCATGTCACACAAAGCCAGCAAGTTGCCAAAAAGTTACATAATGTAGTCGACTTGCTTGCATGTGCACTGTGCATGTACAGGCTACCTAAAGTATGTTGACTCACTGGCAAGCAGAAGGCCTGGGCAAAAAGCCTGAGCCTGGCCGCCCTGTGCACCCTGACCACACAGACACCTGGAGCAACAAACCATAACTAAGTTAAGACTGCCTTGTTGTTTGACCTAGTTTTAATACATTTAATTAACTCAATTCTGGAGAAGAAGAAAGATTTTCAAATCTTAGTATCACAGATTTTCTAAGACAATAATAGATTCTATTTTAAACCTTGTAGATTTTCACTCTTCTAGTAAATATATGCATATGAGTTCCAGGCAACCTCTAAATTTTAAAAAAACTTAATAAATTTGACAAAGGTTTGTCAAAATTGGAGGGATTAATTCTTACACAAAATGTCTAAAAATGTGAAAGTTTTTGTAAAAAACTCAGCAAAATAATTCTACCAGTATTTGCAGGCATGTTATTTTTTAACTATGACATTGGATACCAATTTATGAGGATATCATGTTGGACAAACCATGTTCTAGTCCTGTCTTAAGGAAATAAAACATTAAGTCTGTTAGTGTCTTACCTTTGCCCCATTGTAATATTTGCCAATATTTCTTAGTAATGTGTGGTTGAGAAGAATAGACTATAGCCAAGAAGGTGGTTTGAAGAAATTAAAGATCTTACCAAAACTGGTCAAAGATCTTGGGCAAGACTAAGGACTAGAGACTCCCAATAACTTCTCATTATCATACTATCTCTTTACATGGTACAAACTTACTGCATGGAGTCTGGAGCCAAGGTCCGAAGGAATGGTGTGTCTGTCAGGAGAAAAACCAAGGAAGGTTATAACCTTTCTAGGATCTTCCCAAATATCTTCTTTAGCATCTTGGGTAGGATTTTTGGAAGTTTGTGGAATGATCCTGTGTGACTCTTAATCCTGATAAAGTCAACTTCATAGGGCTAAGAAACAGCAGATTTCTTAACTTCACAGGGTTAAGAAATACTCCTGAGTGTATACAAGTGGGTCTTGGAGGCTTGGTCTTAGGTATTATAAAAGGTCCTTCACCTGTTCTTCTCTGGGATTGTTCCCCAATTATGTTACCCCATCTCTGTGAAGTAAGCACCTTTACTCCACCATCCCCTTCCACCATGATGTTTCTACCTTGGAACCAGCTGACCAGGGACTGAATCCTCCGTCACCATGAGCCAAACTAAACCTCTTTAAATCGACGGTGTTGGGCACTGTGTCTCAGGAACAGGAAAGCTGACTAATACCTGTGACCAGAATTGCAGATAATTTAGGGTTGAAGAAACTCGAATATTTAGATAATACCAAGACCAACTTAAAAAGTATCATATTAATACTTTGCATTTATTTATCAAAGAGTTTTCAAACCACATCAGTGTAAATCTAATTGACTACTTCACCACTTTGTGAAGTGAACAGAATGATCATCTCATTTTTTCAAATGAGGACTAAGGTTAATTTAAATGGCATACTTTTGAAATAGAACTAGTGGAGGCATGTGTGTTAGCAGCTGTACTTCAAATAGATGGTCATCATTAATTCAATGCAGAATGATGAGTCCTGCAAATATTTCTACTGCCGTGTCCCTTACAGAGAAAGACAATTTTTGCATATATGATTAAGGACATTGACCTTAAGATATATAGCATTGTCCTGGATGATCCAGGAGGATCAGCATAATCACATAAGACTTTAAAAGCTAAGACTCTCTTGTGGCTGGCTTACAGGGTAATGTGCTAACAGAAGAGTCAGAGAGGTGCAACTTGGCTGGCTTTTAAGATGGAGGAAGGAGGCAGAGAACCAAAGGATGTGGGCGACTGGCAAAGACAAGCAAACAGATTGTCCCTAGAATGTCCAAAACAGAATGCAGCCCTGCTGGCACCTTGATTTTATTCAGTGAGGCCTCAGTAGACTTCCACTTGTAATAATTTTTCATTATTAAAAAACTGATTTCTGATCATTTTTTGTACCAGCAATAGGAAAGTGATACAGATGAGACTGGACAATATTCAAGAAAAATAGATAAAGTATATTGATAGCGAGGTTGAGAATAAATCAGGAAATAAAGTAGGAAGTAACAGTAGGAAATACAATCTTATATAGGGTAGCCTTTCACACTGACAGCTTTACAACAGCTTGAAACAGGAGAGAGAAATAATATTTCAAGCAAAAAACAGAAGACGAAAGGCTCTCACATTAGGTCAATGACACCATGTGACTAGATTTTGAATATCAAATTTAAAAGGCAATAACCTCTCTAGATCACCAAGCTTCCTGAAACAGCTATGTGATAATTTAGGATGAAGGCTATTCTGATTTTTATAAAGCAGTAAACTGTCTTGTCAAAAAAAAAAAAAAATCCACATTTTCATATTTGTTAGAAAATACATGGAAAAATTCAATACTATTTCAGTAATATGAATATTTTAACTACCTTAAAATTTTATCTAAATTAAGCAACTTGGAGACATTCAGACTTGAGTCCTTTTGGGCCATTTACTCTGCAACACTATAGACCAACAGCTTACAATATGGCAAAGCCGTCTCAGGCTACATTTGATCCTGCATTGCTGTATTAAACTGAATGCTGCGAGGAAAGCTGTTGTTATCAGAGACTGACTTGCTTATGCTAAACAGATAAAAATAACACCAACCTGCTAATTCAGTGTAGCACCATTAATCTTGATGAAATCATCTTTCGTACTTTGAAGTAATCAGCGGTCTGGTCGATGTGTTGTCCGGGCATCCTCTGAAGTACCTGGAAGAGAAGAAAAACTGGCTCTTCTTTTAGTTTTATTACATCATGTATTTTAATTTACAAAAGAAGGAGAGTGGAAATTCTATGATCTGTATCTGTAGAAATGTTAATATATAAAGCAAAAGAGGTACTTGTCGGTGTAGTAATTCATAAACATCCCGCAAAGACACTGAGTGGGAGACAGGACCTACCTTGCTGCTCCAAGTGTGGTCAGGAATCAGCAGAAGGCCTGTCGCCTGGGAGCTGGGTAGAAATGCAGATTCCTGGATTTTACCCTAGACCTCCCAGGTCACAGTCTGTCTTAACACGATCCTAAGTTATTCTTTTACATATTCGTGTCAGAAACTATATTGGGGTTATCAGTGGGACTCTCATTTGGATCATACCACCACTATTTTAGATCCTCACAGGTTCGGATGATGTCATGTTATTCAGAGCATCCCATGTTTTGAGAAGGTGATTCTACCCAGAGAACTTAGCGTTTCTGCAGAAGCTGCAGGAGGTAGATACAGTGAAGTAGCTAGCTAGTGTTACGCTTTTGAAAATTTATCAAATCTTTTCACCATATTGATTCCATTTCAAAATCCACGGTGGACCGACACTTAGAGGTAGGGTGGTTTAAGCTGGGAGCGAGAGTACAGAAGTTTACTTAGTTCCAAGGGCAGTAAATTGAGGATGTAGAAGAAGGTGGAAAAGAGGACAAATTTGTGAATATTTGAGTTGCAAGAAGACATGATTGTCCGCTGGCTCAGTGCTAATGCAAGTTATGATGTGACCTTCGAGAGCCAGGGTAGGTCACTGCTGGTCATGCTCCCAGGAAGTTATCACACGTCGTTAGCCAGCTCTGTATCTTTGCCTCGATTTTGCTTTTATCAAATCAACTTCTGCCTTCCTGAAGCTGCCAAGTAGCATCGCTCCTATTTGTGAAGCTTGGACATACACGTTTTCATTTGATACTCTTTGATGTTCATAACTATCAGGTCTGTTCGCTGTATTTTTTATTCCTTACATTAACTATTCTTATGCTAGCGTGTCCACCTTTTCCTGCCCCGGTGACTTCTTTTGCCTCACTCCTGTCTACTGCATTCTTTCTTTACATTTGTGGGCCAGAAATGAGCAAACTTAAAAATTCCAAATTAGACTCAATTAGCTCAGAGCATCCTGGAGGCTATTTTTTGCCTCATCCTGGACATTCTTTACCAACAAATGTGACTTTAGATTATAGAGACTCTTGGCTGCCATGTCCAATTGTTGTCACAGCATGCACTAAACTAACTGGTAGCTGCTCAATTAGATATTTTTGTTCTAACCAAAGGGCCAGGCTTCAAATGTGTCCCTATTTAACTCCAGCTTGTTAGATTTGGGTCATTAAGCTCCTTTTATATCCTGATTCTGCCATCCATTCTATTAGTTATCCTTCCCAGCTTGAAGCCATCTTATTCTGTCTCCTCACCACACCTCTTTCCATAATAAACTTTCTCTTTGCTCCCTGAATCTTTCTTTAAAAAGTTTTATGGTACGTCTGATTGGATCTCTGTGGCTGATTTCACTAAGTATAGATTTGGTGGAGGGCACGTATGTGTGCAGAATCATAAGTCCCCTTATAGATTAGACTCCTCAAGGGTCTCTTTTCCCTCTTTGTGATTCTGCTTACCTTTAAGTATACAATTTATATAATTCGCTTTAACTGTGTGATGGTGCCAGCTGCTGGCCTACTGATAAAAGAAGAGCAGCTTAGGAAGTAATTTTTCACATGCTAACAGAAATGTGCTTCAGAAATGCCTTGTAGTGAATACAGCAGCATTTTGTTAGCAAAATAGAAGGTTCAAATCAAAATAAGGGCGCAACAAAGAAGGCTTATTTTTTTGTCTGTTTGCAGATCCTTCTTTATATTTCTACCTCATGGTGATTGTATGTTAACAGTATCTTGCATATGATTTTAAAACAAGTTGAATGACTTGGAGGAGGGTGACTCAATAAAATTATAGACAATCCTCTTGTTACAAATGGCGCTTGTTAATTAAATATCAGAGACAGAAGAATCAAAACAGGGGAAATTGGTATACAGTTTGGAGACAAGGCCGTGCAATTATTCCTTTCAGCTGAAGGCACTTTAACTCCCTAAAAATATAACATTTTTGAAGGAATAAAAATGGGTCTTTTTTTTTACTTTGCAGTGAAGGCCTGAAGCATTTGAAGGTAGATTTTTCTTTATCTCATTAGGATCAAGTATATTAAACCTCATCCATTATAGTCTTTGTCAAATATTAGGAGGATAACTTTGAACTAACCTCCTTTTTGCCTGCCATAATACAATTTTCTTTGGTGATTTAAAACAGTGAATACTTTGTGATCATAGTGCTAGAAAATGTAATGTTTTCAACACTTTAAAAATGTTACAGCATTTAAAAATAAAGCATGTTATTAAAAGTAAGCTCAGTACCATCCAATTTTTATAAATGTGTGCATTTTCTTTAGACATATATGTAAACATGTACATTTTCCAGTTTACACGTATGCTTATATTTGGAGAGGAAAGGATAACTACTGGAACACTCTCACACACACTGACACACACATGTGAACACACACACACACATGCATGTGCATTACTAACACCACTAAAACATTCAATGAATTCCAGGGTAAATAAGATTGCAGGTACTTTAAAATATCCACATCTATATTGATGTATTTTTATTATAATTTTTATTTTGGCACACAAAGATCAAATTTAAATATTTCTTGAAAGCATTCTTTTAACACTTAAAAATGAGAATGAGCAACATATCTACCAATAGGGAAATGGCTACCTAAACTAAACAGAACAAGCAAGAAATGAAATTAAGTAGGAAGAAAAGATTACTATTCCTGGTTTAAGAACTGATCAACATTCAGATTTCCTGTGCTATTAGATAATAAAACTAACTTGCTGAAATAGTAATTGTTATGTGTAAAAAAAAATATATATATATATACGGGTTTAGCTTTCCCTGATTTTAAAATAAAACTGAGGAGAAAAAAAATGCCTGGAACCAAGCACAAACTTATTTTTGAAATCTCTTCTTCCACTTTTAACGTTGTTTAGTCAAACTGCCAAGAGGAAGGTGAGCGGCAGACAATTGGGTCTGCCCTGCGTCCCCCTCCCTGGTCCCTTTGCTGTCACTGATGAGAACCTGCAGAGAAACTTGTAGAGATTTGTGGCCTTGAAAAAAATACTCTTCTATATCGAGTGTGGTCATCAGCCCTTCACTGCCTCTTTGCTGTGTGTGCAGCAGGCCGCGACATATCCTTTTCCGAAGCTGTGTGGTCTGTTTCTGCAGCTCGCTATGTCCCATCCTGTCTTTCTGGAGTGTTTGTCTGGCCGTGAGAGCCGCGGTGACTGGGGGTGTTGGGCAATCTGCACTGCGCGGCTCTGGGCACTCGAGGCAGTTGTGCTGTGCGTCTATTTTGAGGGTGCTTAACAAACAGAAATATTTATGACCGTAAGAGTTTGTTTGGAGTAAAAGGAAATGTATCTCTAATGTTTTTTGTTTTTGTTTCTGTGTTTGTTTTTAGAAAGCAGCTTGTTAAAATTACAAGGTAGTGTTCATACAGATAACCTTCTTCCTATTTTCTGTTAGTGAGCAACTCTTTATGGCTGTAATATAACTGAGGTCTTCTAAGGGAGAGCGAGGTGTGCCATCGAGTCCTATAAGAAATCTGGTGCTATGAGCTAATCCCAGAATAGATACAGAATTCTCTTGGCAGTTACATAGGAAATCCAAATGTGTGAAACTCAAATGGCAACTGAGAACTCCGTTTAGAGTTCACATTGCAGAAACATCTTACGAATGTTTGCGTGATTCAAAATTGATGTTTGAGAACTGTATAAGCAGGTATTAGACTACCTAGAAAATGTCTATAATCTTCAGGTACAAACACTAGTATGGATTTTAAAGTTCTGTGTGGACAAGCTTTCTGCTGTTGCGGGTTTACCTTGATTTGTATTTTTACAGTGGAAAATAAAAATGGAAAGGAGGTCAGCAGTGTGTGAAATAAATATATGAATAAAGTGAGAGAGAAAGAGATGTGAGAGAAACACATCAAGAGCCAATGGCAGTGGTTTTGGTTGACATACTTTTCCAAAGTCAAGTACCCAATTTGGAGAATTTGTATTTCGTACTCATTAAATTATGTTCTAACTGGGAAGACACTGAGTGAACCCTACAGATAATTCTTCATATTAACAGTGACATAGGATACTCTCTTTCAACGTTAAAAACTTAAAGAAAACCAAAACTGTATACCTGTGAGACTCAGGTCAGTGTTGTTCCTGTCCTGACCCTTTTGTCCCTTCGAGGGATAATTCTTGTGCAGGCTCCTAACACACAGCCCTGTAGCAGTCAGCCCCACCATGAGCTGAGCGAGTTCTCCGTGCACAATGCTGTGAACGTGAAAGGCCTTCCAGAGTCACATCCTGTGTCATGGTTAATGTGAACTCACAGAAGCAACTTTACTCTGCCGCGAGATTTCTTGCCCGGCACTCACACTTTAATCAAATCAAGTATTAAAAATTGTTGGTGATCTTCCAGCTCTCTCAGAAATCAAATGGTCTTCTCAAATTACAGCTTTGGATTATGAAGGGTTACCTTGGTGGCCTACATGAATTAGTTAATGAACAGCTAAACGTCGGAACACACCCGGAAGTAAGCCAGGAGTGAGGGAATCACCCTCCCTGGCCACTCCATTGCTGTGTGTATAAAACAGGGCACAGTGAAGCTGTTCTTTTGTGGCTAGCAACTGTCTCTAAGTCTCGAGTTTATGAGAGAATAAAGTGTCCTCCAGGACCACGAGCATACGTATGTGTTTACTTGATTCATAGTACTTGCTTTAAAACCACACCTCAAATAAACATCCTTGTAAATTTAATTTCTCTCACATTTCTACATAGTTATCCTTAGTTCAAGAACAAATATTTAAATGTTAGCCATTTAGTTGTGTACTTCAAATAAATTCTAATTTTTTTCTCTAGGGATCCAAATTAAATCTCAGATATACTTTATGTGAACTATATTTGCATTAAATTGTGTTCTATTTTAAATCTGTGAAGGTAGAAGATTATATAATATTCTAGAATAATTTTTAATTTAAATTTGTATTTTTTTTTTTTTTTACTGTTAATATGGGCTTGTTCCTGTTCATTGAGTGCTCTTTAGAGCCAGCTGGTCCTTCTCTGAAACGCAAGTTGAGGCAAAACCCTTAATAGTCTCAATACTAAGTGATCAGCTACTTTCTTGATATCTTCATGTTCGTCAGTAGTCAACATTCAACCTTCAACATTTAAAAATATTTAAGGGCTTACTATGTACCAGGCACTTTACTGTGTGCTAGGGAAGGCAGATGTAGAATTGTAAGTACGTCAAATTCTCTAACACTGGAAGGTCCCTCAGGATCAAATAAGCTGAGCTTGTAAATATGACTCCAGATGTGTAGGGGTTAAGGGTAGTGGGTGGCATTGGAGCAGACAACTTTTTAAGAATTAACCATGAAGTCAAGGTGCGTTGGTACATGCCTGTAATCCCAGATAGGAGACTGAGGCAGGAAGATCACAAGTTTGAGGCCACAAAATAAAATAAAAGGCTGGGGATGTAGCTGGGTGTTATAGTGTCCCTGGCTTCAATCTTCTGTATGAACAACAACAACAACAAAAAAAAAGATTAACCAGAAAGTTATATAATTTGAGGCTCTGGAAAATGAGAGGAGAGTATCTGAAAATGGAAGCAGGAGTCAATCTAGGAATTTTTTTACCCAAGGAAAGTTTTGAGCCAATTATGGTTCACTAGTGAACCATAATTGAACAAATATTTGCTGGAGTGCCCAGGACAGATGTAGACAGACATGCAGGACAATTAGGAAGCCATAACTGTGAGCAGCAGCAAGAGATGAAGATGACCTTGATTTGGAAACAAAAACGTTCTATCTTATGCCAGCAGAAAGACTGTTGAGAGGCTGGGGAATCCTGAGGCTGATCCCCAACACCAGTACATAAAATGAAATACCGTTGGCTCTCTCCTACCGTTCTGGAGTCATTCCTGTCCCAGCAAGGAACTTTTATTCCAAGTAGACTTCTTGGTGTCCAGGTCTCCCCGATCAACACAGGAATGCGTTCATCTTTGGAGATCAACAGACAGGGGACAGCTTCGGTTCCCACCAGCCATCTTGCCTCCTGGCTTGTCTGCTGTCGCTCCCCTCGCCGTTCATAACCACACAGCATTCTCTCGCTATCCCACTTTTGTTTTAGCTTCCTATTCATATTATGTTTCAGTGGAGATTTGTTCAGTAACTATTTCCTGTTTTACCTTCAGTTCCTTTGCAGTTTACCCAGTTAGCCGCAGTACTCTTCCATGAGGCCAGCGTACATTTTCATCTCAGCAATTCTTTGTGTTAACCACCCTGACTTAATCGTTCTGCCCTGTACGCCCATATCAAATTATCACTCTGTCACCCATAAATTTGTATAATTAAGATAATAATTTTTAAAAGGAATTGACCTATAAGATGAAATTTCAAAATACAAATTAAAATTTGGAATGGAAGTTTTCTTATATATGTAAAGGAACATTTCCATGCCAGTGTTTAAAACAAGAATTCCTAATACACATACATATTTGGCTGGTTATGAATAGCTTTTTTAAATCTCTTACAGGCTGCAAAATCATGAAATACTGACATGAGTCAGTGAATGAGAGGTTGAAGTTTAGCGGCTTAAGCATTTATGTTAGAAAAACAAAAAATCTGTAGCAAATCCTGAGCCTTTTTATAACTCAATCCATGTTGGTTTCTCTTTGAATAATGAAATTTGAAATTTGGCTGTTTTCTCATCATTTTAAATTGACTTTGCTCTTATACTCCTCGTACTTCTCTTCTGGCAATATGAAGCACATTCTGGGAGCCTGTTTTCCTGAGAAACTCTTCTCCTGGGGCTTGTGCCCTTTCTGTTCTTCCTACATGAGTCTTCTTGGCCCAAATACCTACCATGAGCCTTCTTGCCTCTGTGTGCCTTTCATTATTTCAATCTTTGAATTCAGTTTCATGGACCTTGTAAGCATTTTGCCAGGCACTGTGGTCAACACCAAGGATTATAGGTAAATAAGGATTGGTTGCTGGTCACTGTCAACAAATGTGGGACAAGGACAAGATACGCAGCCCCGATAATGAACTGTAAATACATGAGTACTGACGTAGTGGTGTTTTCCCTTCATGAATGGAAGCGAGTGCACGTTGCCCAGAAAATTCAGTACGTATTTCCACTGACAGAGCCTCCACTAGGACTTCATGGCCCGTCAGCGCTCTAGGATTTCTGCAGGACTCTCCTGACTGGCTCCTTTATGTCCGTTCTTGCTGTCTATTCTCGCCTCCTCCCCTCTGATCTCCACGCGGCAGGGTGGTGACTCATGTGTAGGAAAATGAATGTCTCTGGGGACCACGGTGCTAAGTGAAATAAAGCAGATGTGGAAGGTTAAATGTCATGTGGTGGTTCTTATATGAGAAAGCCAAAATACAAAATATTTAAAGAGCAAGATGAAAGAGATATGATAGGAAAGGGAGAGGTAGACGTTGTGAAGATGGAAAAGAGGAGGGCCCAGAGGGGAAGGGGAATAAAAATAATTAAGAGACAATATTTTTATGCAACAGTTCCCCAAGATGAATGTAATTAGTATTTATTGCAAACATATTCCAATAAAAAATAAGTAGAATAAAATGATTTTCTTATTTAAAACAAAAGGAGCGATAAGGTCACTCTGCATTATTCCCTGCTCAAAGCCATCTGACAGCTTCCCATCTCGTGTAAAGCGAGATTCCTACCGTGTCTTCGGGGTTCTGATTTCCACTCCCCTCATTGCAGTGATCTGGTGCTGGCCTCCTCCCCAGCCACTGTCCTCGTCACCTGCTCACGTTTTCCAGCGTCGTCTTTGTTTGTTCTTGAGCATACCAAGCACATTCTGCATCACAACCTTTGTGCTTGCTGTTCCTAAAACTGGGAGCGCTCTTCTTCCAAGCATTTGCATGCTGCTTCCGCCTTGCACTCTCGATTTCTCTCATAAGGATCACCAGTAATCCTGCCCTGCCTGTGTTTGTCCTCCCACCGGGGTACTCCTGGCTGTATTTTTCTTTTATGCCACCTGTGACTGTTACATCTTCTCTTATTTTTTGGTCTTTTTACTGTCTTCCTCCAGCAGGAATATAAGATCTATGAAGGCCAAAGCTTTTATCTATCTCTTCATTGTTGCATCCTCTGTACCTAGAATAGTATATGGCATATAACAGATGCTCAATAAATACTTTGGAACTAGAGAAGAGAAGGAAGAAAGGAGGGAAGGGAAGAGGATAAGGAGGAGCAGGAAGGGGAGAGAGGAAAGGAAGATTGGAAAGAAGAAAGGAGGAAGAACGTAGAGACGAAGGATGAAAAAAGACTTTATCAGTGTTACTAAATCTCTAATACTTCTTAATCCTTGCTGAATATCTGTTTTAAACAAAGACAAGACTGGCCCTAACCCAGAGTCTTGGGAGAGCAACAGACAGAAATTAATAAGATTGTTTTGTTTACATTTTATTTTCAGATGCATTTGCCCACATTTTCTTACGGCAGTGGTACTGACTTTTCACATGCAGTATAGTATGCTGGAAAGCTTCTGCAGACATAGGTATTTTGGCTTTTAAAGAGGTAATCTACTTTAGATTTTCTAAAATAAATAGGAGTATGGAGGGAACTTGGATACAACAGAAATCATGAAGTATGAATGTGGATGTGGCAAAATTATGAAGCTGAGCATCTAATTCCTGAGCTGAGTGTAGCTGACCCACAACATTTCTACTCTTTTTTTTCAAGGTTCCTTGCAGTTCCCACTTCAACAATGAAATATTCCATGACTGTGTGTTGCCCTTGTCACCTCTTTCTCTGTTATTTTTTGTTGGACTCTTGTACACTATCATATGTTGACCTGAAACTTTTCGGTATTGTTCACTGATGATTTGGGTCTTTTAGTTCTGTCTTCTTGAATTGATAAACAAGATTCCGGATATGAGTGATCACACCCTGGTCCTCCTCCTCCTCCTCCTCCTCCTCCTCCTCCTCCTCCTCTTGGGTGGTCATCGTAGTGTGAAGTCCAGCACTGACATAACAGAAAATTCGTAATATATGTTTATTGTTTTCACGTTTCCTCTTCTAGAGAATAA
Source organism: Hystrix cristata (assembly GCA_004026905.1). Taxonomy (NCBI): domain Eukaryota; kingdom Metazoa; phylum Chordata; class Mammalia; order Rodentia; family Hystricidae; genus Hystrix; species Hystrix cristata. Next base: position 9,347 of record PVJO010021539.1, on the reverse strand, counting down.
AAGATGGGGTTAAAGAGTATTCCAACAGCAAAAATACCCAAGCAAGCTTTATTACTGCATTTTCTTAACTAAAGAAAGATGATAGCAAACAAACATCATTTTGTCTTACAAAACTGAAATCACTGTTTTACCACTAGTAAAAATAATGTGCATATTTATTCAATCCAGTAAGAGTAATTAATCACTTGGGCAAAATCATGAGTCGATGGAGCCAAAGTCTAGTCTACATCCAATTTGAATGCTTGAGAATTAAAGCCTGCTAAAAATACCGACCAGAATAGTGAGCCATTCTTAAAACTATTAGGCATGTTTTAAAGGAAATGGGAAACAATAATAAATTTAACTCTTTTTTTTCTGTAACTAATGCATTTAGATATCCTAATTGTTAGAGAAGATCTTTGTTTCCCTGTTTCCTATTATCTGTGGTGTTAGCATTTTATTTTTACTAAAAACCTTAACAGTATAAAATTCTATCAAGAGTAAAAAACTACATAGACTGCGTGACCTGACCACCGCATTGACCCTGTTTTCCTCCGCTCAGTCTGTCATTCCGTGTGAGTTCTGGGAAGACGGTGGCTAACGCTCCCGGGTCTCTTGCTATGAAGCAGCCCCGCTCTGTGTTTCCATTCCTGTGACTGCTCAAGCCCGATGAAGTCAGTATTCCGCTGAGCCTCATTTTGCTCGTGAAGAGACAAACATTCAGGGAAGCTGTTACCCAAGTACACACAGCTAGGAAGTGGCTGTCTGGGCACTTACCCTTGATGTCACCTCTCCCTCTGCAAGCTGTGGTCTCTGTAGACGCAGCGACAGTGAAGGATTCTCAGGGCCTAAAATAAATTGGACAGGTGACTGTAAATCATTTTTCCTCAATAACTAAGCAAATCTGATGGCCCTTTATGATGTCATTTTAATCATTACAGTTACTGTAATTTACCTTAATTGTAATATCATCCTTTCACACACACAAAAATGACTTTCAAAGAGTGTGTCATGCACTTAGTTAAAAGTTAGAGCATTTTTAATGATGAGCTGGTAAAATGGGAGTGAAATTCATTTTATGTAACATTTTAATTCATGTAATATGTACTAAAGTAAGATAATCTTGTGGTCAAGCATTATTTCTTTCCTTTATAAACAAAATTAATTATATTAAACCAGGAGTGTCAGTTTTTCTTATTTCTCAATAACCATCAAGTTCAAACATTGCAAAAGAATTTAACATTTTACATGAAGAATTTACATAGAACATGTTTGCCATATTTTAACTTTGAATGACTATGTGTGCGTGCACACATATATGGTACATGTGTATAAATTTTAGCATTTCCCAGTGAATGTTGGAGAAAAATGGGACTTGTGATCATGTATAGTGTGGACAATAGCTTTCTCTAGTGACCCTTTGTCAGATAAATATTTTTAATCAAGTGATTATAAAAGATCTTAATTTCGGTATTTATTTTAGTTACTTTGGTAATTACTAAGTTTGAACACTAAAAATAGAATTATTAGTAATTCATGTTTCATCTTTAAAAATTCTGCCTTAGTCTTGGACATTTGACTAGTATCATTATAAAATGGAGTAGATGTTTAGCTGTTTGTTCTTGTCCCCTTGTTTATTTCTTCAGTGTTGGAGATTTAACCCAGGAATTCGCACATGGTAGGGAAATGCTGTAGCACTGAACTATGCTCCCTGTACTGGTGTTTACCCTTTACCTAAGCTGTTTATCTTTAATTCATTTTTTGTATTTTGAGAGACACCTTCTTATCAGCATTTTACTGATGAAGAAATTGAGATGCATACAGACACCATAACTTAACCACAGTCACACAGCTATTAAGTGATAAAGTTAGTGTGTATTGAACAATGAAAAGCATGATTTTTTTAAAAGTTGTTTAGTCAGTATCTACCAAGTCAATCATTAATTGAATTAAGTGATTCAATTTTAGACAGTTTTCAGTGCCGCTAGAAGGTTCCTGATGGGGTAAAAATAATGTTTCTCTAGCCACCAGCAAAAGTAGGGCTCCGTGATTTCTAATGGCTTCCACCTCCTACAAGGGGAATTTCTGAACTCAAGATTCTGGATCTAAGAATGCAAACACTTTCCCTGTTTTGTGGCTTAAGAGCCTATGCCAAAAGCTTGATTTACTCAGTGATCTGACTTAATGTATAATAGACCATTGAATTCAGCAGCATAATTAAGTAGTAGGCAGATCACATCCTTGTTTCACAAACTTTCTGGAAATTGCTTAGCCCTAGTGTACTGGTTTTTAGCTTAAGTTTTCTTTTCCAAATGAGTCTCAGTCTCTCTTACTGAGATACAACCTTGCTTCTTCATAGCTAATCTCTGAAAGCCAAAAGAAGCTGACATTATCCTTCATGAAATCTTATAGTGCACATTGAGGCATTTTTATTTTGTGACCACTCAATAAGTGATCCCCTTCACACCATTTCCTTTTCATAAGGTGTTTCCTAAATTCTTCTGTATTTGTTGGGACATTGGGTCAGTGTCTTTCAACAGAAGACTTTCTATTTTACTAACTCAGGGGAGTTTTTGCTTTGCTGCAGAGATATGATGGCACAGAAGAAAATGCAGGAGACATTACTCTGCTCGTGATGTGTGTGAACTGAATGAATCATTTAATGTCTTAAAGATTCAGTTTCTTCATTCACGAAAGGAGATAGAAATACACAGTCTTTTACCACCTTACTGACTCTGATGTTAAAGGATTTTATCCATCTGTACACAATATTTTCTCATTAAAGTGTGGATATGCATATTTAATATTATGCATTATTTTCCTGGGAAGTTGAGCAATCTAGTATCTTGATGATACACTAAACTATTTTTGTCAATAATACTGTTGAGTTCAATTTCAGTTATCATCTTAATGTAGTATAGAGTTGTGAACTATTTCCAAACTTTGATCATTCTTTTAAGTATATTCCTGTTGACAATTTTGAAAGGACAGATTCAGTCAAGGAAATAAAGGGATAATACTAAATGCATTTAAGAACAGATAAATGAAGTAAACAGCCATACTCACAATTCAGTGATTAATTATTTAAAAAATAGTCACGAGGATCCTATATAGTTTTACCTCATTATTTAAGATGAATATTTTGCCCTTCATACTTACCATTGTTTCTCAAGAAGCATATTTATACATTGGTAACTACACATAATATCCTTGAACATTAATGAGAAAAACGATCTAAATTGTAAAGTCCAAAACACTGTATGAATTTTACATTTTGCCATATTATTCTTTTTAAACTAGACTTCACCTAATTTCTTTCCAAAAATAGAAGGGACCTTCTTTCTTTATCCTTGCTGCTGCCTCATACTTGTATATCCAGTGATGCTGTTATTCTACAATAATAAGATTTTATTAGAGAAAATATCCCTATTGGTCTTGAACATTAACCTAATTTCTTTTAAACAAATGTCCCTCAATCTGCTTACATCCAGAGATTTCTGAGTGAATATTACCTGTCCAGCCCCCATTCCACTGAAGTGAGAAATCCAGTGTTAAGCCCTTCACAAAAGATGAGGCCTACTTCTGTGTATCTATAATTGTGGCTTTATCAGTTCAGTAGAGTTGAAATTCTTACAGTAAAATTGAAGAAACTTCCAAACCTTCACCTTGTATTCATTCATCTACTCATCTTCTTTTTAATTATGTCTGATTGAAAAATAGCTTTCACTGACTTGTAGTAGCTTCCTTGAATATGTCTTTTTAGCTTACAAAATATACACAAGCTCAGAAGCAAGAGTATGTTGATAAATAAGTGATCACACATTACACATGTGTGCTGTGAGTCTTATATTGCTTTTTATGTTTGTTTTCTTTTCACTTTTTTTCTTGTGTTATTTTGGGTAAGAGACCATGTAGGATAGACCATATATTGTCTCATTGTGTTTTACCTTCTAGTTTGTAAGTTTTAAACTCTAATTTGATTATTTTAGTAAAAGGTGTAAATTTTTTTCTAGATAGTTAATAAAGGCTAAAGTGTCTTTACCCTCTTAATAACCTTCAAAAGAATGGAGTTTTTGGTTTCGTGTTTTGCATCTCAGATCTCTTTTTTCTAAAAATACAGGTTTTTCAAGTTCTTCTAGTGAGTATCTCTAGAAGAGAATTCTCTTCATGTTGATTTTCCTTAAAAAAATCTTTGTTTTGTACTCAGGCTTGAAAAATAGTTTTGCTATGTATGCATTACTAGGTTGCCAGCTGCTTCTCTTAGCCCTTTAAAGATAATATTAACTTGTCTTTTCAGAATCGCTCTTCACTCTGACTAGTATATTTTGTTTCAACTTCCTTCTGGTACTTTTCAATTCTTTTTGTGTTTTTGTACACGATTTCACTCTAACAGCTCCTGATGTTGGTATATTTGTAAAAACAAATAACTCTTTAAAATTAACTTTCCTATATATGAATGTGTCTTGTTGATTTTGAAAATTCTTAGCTTTTATTATTTCAAATATTGCCTCATTACTGTTCCTTTTATTCTCTCATTGAAAATCCTAGTAAGACATATGCAGACCTCAAACTATCATTTACTTCTCTTAACCTGTCTTTCTATTTTCCATCTTCTGTGTTTCTCCTACATTTTGCATATTTTATTCATATTGTCTGTGTCTCTGGGCTAATTTAACCCACAGCTGTGCCAAATCTATTATTTAACCTGATACTGAGTTTCTACTTTTAATTATTAGATGTTCAATTTCAGAGATTCTATTGTTTTTTATTTTAAATATTCTCATTGTTGGTTTTTCTTTTGTTTGTTTTGTTTTGTTTTGTTTTTTTCCTGCCAGGGATCGAACTCAGGGCCTTGAGCTTGCAAGGCAAGAACTCTAACCACTGAGCTAAATCCCCAGCTTGTTGCCTTATTAAGGATCTCATACTCACTTGCTAATCTTTGAATAGATTAAATATATTTAATTCTAATTATTTGATAATTCCAGTATCTGTAATCATTCTGGTCAACTTCTGTAGTTTATTATTTCTACTTATTTTCTTTTGTGGAAATTTAAATTTTATGATCTTTTACTAGATGTGTGACTCATGCTTTTTAGTGTTTTATCAGTACAAATTACTTGTGAGTAAAGTATATTTTTCCAGAGAGAATTTACTTATAATTCAAATAACTGCATGATCTACTAACTTTGGATCTACCATAAATTAAATGTTGGATGTTTAGGCTACACAAGTACCAAATCTCATATGAATGTACACGTACAATGCGAAATTCTTGAGACATGTTTTTATTTAGTATGGTACTTGAAAACGCTGCAAATCTTGTCTGCATGAAAGGCTTTAGCTAGCGCGCCCACCATGGGTGTTAACTTTTAGTATGAGACCTTCTGGGGAGTTTCAATATGAGTTTCTTCTCTCTTTGGGCTCTAGCTTTGATTCTTTAACTTGCACACAAAAGACAGGCAATGCCTTCAGAAAAACAAACTGTAATACTTTATCCCTGTAAAATAATACTTTTTTAACTTCAAGATGCAAAATATATTTAAAGCTTTAAAACGATCATCCAGTGTAATTTTTAGATTAAATTTTTGAATTCTATCAAAATAGAGAAAAGCACAAAATCCTGAATGGCGATTTTCTGCCAAGAAAACATACCTATGTAACCAGAAACTAGACCCAGGAGCAGCAAGTTGCCGATTGTCCTCTCCTAGATGCTAGCACCAGGGTAACGCTGTCCTGACTTCTAGTACCACGTTTGTATCACTTACGGAGGAGCCTGCCTTCTTTAGTATCTGGCTTCTTCCTATTGATGTCCTATTTGGAAAGCAAAGTCACCTGTATTAAATACGTGGTTTTAGTTCATTATCATCCTCCTGTGGATATGCCAGGAATTATTTGTCCATTTATTATTGATATATATTTTTGTTTTTGTTTGAAGCTATCGCAAGTCATGCTACTATGAGCATTGTTGTATATATCTTGTTATGTTCATAAACACTCATATTAGATATACAGGCAAAGGTAGGATTGCTTATCATGAAATATGTATTTTTTTGATCCTACTAAAATTTTTTCAAGTAGTTTTTATATTTGAGATTCCATCTAATATTCTGTTTTCTGTTTATTCCATGTTCTTGGCGGCATTTTCTATTATGTATCTTTTCTTTTACCTAGTGAGCATGTAGTGACATTTCCTCATAGTATTAATTTGCATTTTTCTCATTACTTGGTGATTTTCTGGATTAAAAAAATTGGTCTTTTGACATGTTCTATGCAGTAAAATACCATATTACTCTTTGTAGCTACATGTTTTGCTGGGAATTAAATATCTAATAATAACACTTCAATGTAGCAAATATATTACTAATGTATAAATACATATTACATGTATTGTTGATGTATCATTAATGATCTAATGTATTAAATATCATCTAATAGTTTACTGTGCACTTCTTTTCTTACACTTTTTGGTCTCTTTGGTGGCGCACTAATTTAGTGCAGTGGTTTTAAAGTCAACCTTTAATCTCTCCAACCTGTCTTTGAGCTCCCCCTGCTGTTTTGCGTGTAAATTTTATACCTGTTGATTATGCATCATTAGCTTTAATCTGATAGATTCTTTAACGATGAGCTATATTAAACAGAAGCATCTCTGTGTTCCCAAAACCTGAAGATGTCAAATCAATTTAGATACTCAGTAAAAAAATATGAAACTTAATAATTACAACCAAGCGCATTATATCTGGAAAATTCTATGTACCTTTATTTCACTGTGAATCTGTTGTTGCTCTAAAAATAAAGTACTAAAAACTCATACTTCAAAATACTTACATTGATAATATATAAATATCATATTGTATATTATTTATTATATTTAATATAATGAGCTAATGCTTCAAACTGGATAAACTACTGAGTCATATATCATTTTCTCAGGTAGAAGCATCTTGAGGTCAACAACGTGAGCGCCACATCTTTCTCCTACCTCACTGTTCCCAGAATATTTACTTTAGTATAGTTCAGTAATTAACCACTGACAAAATTAAAGCCATAGCTGTTCCATTTTTACTGTATCTATATTCATAGACTATATTTCTTTAGGGCACTATAGCCTATATGAATAAAACACACCATACCGTGTAATGACATATTTCATCTGTTGTGTCAACTGGGACAGATATTGACTCCCTACATTCCAGTAGAAAAAATAATATCATTTCCTAGACTGACCAGCTAATTAGCTGCACAAAGGCATATTATGCTTCCAAAAATTACCAAGAAAGAAGAATTTCATAGCCTCAACAGTGTAGATTTGCCACCATAGAATGAGTAAATCAGACTTAGACTTTGAATATGGAAAAGCCCGAGTTGGAAAAAGAGTCCAAAGTTCCTAATGTCTAGAAATGGTAATGTTTGAGGAGAGGAAAATTCTAATCACTCTTGTGTGGTTATTACACACTCTGGTCATATATGTTGAATGACCAGATCGTACCCCCAAAATAAATACAAGTACTATGCATCAATTAAAAAGAAGTAATTTTAAAAGTTTTATCTCTGACAGCTGTTTTGGTTCTTATCAGCAAAATACCAATAATATATAACCATAAGATTTCTATAATGGTAAGTGCAATGTTTGTGAAATGCTTAGCACAGTGCTTGGCACATCATAATTCTTACTTGTATGTGAAACAGCCATTGTGTTAAGAATAAGCCATAGTTTGGCATCTTTCTTTCTATTTAAATGTTGAAAATCCACTTTTCCCTCATCAATGTTAATTTTCTTAACATTTTGGAAATGGTGCCACATATCTTTATATTAATGCATTGCAAGTAGGTAGGCAAATGTAGGTGTAAAAAGAGCAATTTCTTGTTCTCGGCACCTGCATCTAATGATGCTGTTTGAACTTATTCTTGAAAGATTGCTGATGCTGGAACAAATTCAGAATCAGGCAGGTGGTTGTTTCCAACTTCTGCTAATAATAATATCTCTTCCACACGCTCCTCTGAGTTGTTCTTGCCCTATTAAAGCTGCAGTTACCTGAGGGTGGGTTCCACGTGTGACCTGGGAACATATATTTTAGCTCTTTATTTCCCTCTGAAAGACACAGCCTGTGTCTAGCAGACTGTGCCTAGGGGGCTGGCTTGTTGAGGTTGGTGCGTTCATTCAGATAAGCCTTCATCCAAAACTTAGCTTGCACATAGGAAGAATGGGTGCCCCCGCCTGGATACACCAAGAGAGTATGAAAATATTCCTTATATACAAAATATAATGTTTGGAGGTGGGAGTGGAGAAGAACAGGGCAGGTCTGCCAAGTTCTGAAATGGCTTGAAAGGGTAGGAGAAGGCAACCGACTCAGGGTTTTCTGGTTTTTAGAAGACAGGGCCAAGATTAGAATTGTATCAGGAGGAGGCTTGTGTGGTATGAATCTCACAGTAGCAAGGGGGAGAATACCTGGGTCTTCTCAGTTTGCCCAGATGAGAGGCATCAGGAAAAAGAGAGGAAAGAGGCTTAAAAGCCATCAGCAACCAAACATCAACAAAGAGAAGTTAGACTTCTGGTTGCAGAGACCAATATGAGTAAGAACAGAAGACAGTGTTATAGAAAGTGTTTCCTAGGAATGAGAAATAGTCTAGCTGTCACAGAACAGAGGATTGTGTTGATTGGCCATGCAATCAAATTTAACATTTTAGTCAAACTTAACTGTTGGGTTTTCCCTTTGAACTCAGTTATACTAATACAAAGAATCAAGTTGGCTTTAAATAATATTACTGTTTCTTACTAACAACTGCAAAATAGATTGTGGTTAAATGTGTATATATAATATATAGACATATAACTACTATTTACTCCAATTATATTATGAAATAGCTTCATATATATATATATATTTTTTTTTTATTTTAAACCAAGAACATGTATTGATACATTCTACATACAATGGTCACATTCATTACAATTATTCTGTACCTATACATGATGCATCTTGGTTCTCCCCCCTCTCCCTCGCCCCTCCCCTCTGCTCCCTCCCTCCCTATTTACAGCAGGTTTATTCTTCATTTTCCATATTTTCCCTTTCCCCTCTCTTTCCCCTGTTGCCTTTCTGCTTTTTCCCTTCTTTCTTTCTAGTACTCCTCTCCTCTGCACACCATCCTCCTTTTATATAATATCTATTACACCTCTTTGTTCTTATTTACATTTATGGTTTCTCATATCAGAGAAACAATTCGATGTGTGCTCATGAGTGTCCGATTTATTTCACTTAAGAGTATGTTCTCAAGAAACATCCATTTATATATGAATGACTCTAGTTTATCCTTTTTATGGCAGTGTAGTACTCCATTGTGTAGAAAAACCACATTTTCTTTAGCCATTC
>PVJO010021538.1:0-29765 GCA_004026905.1 Hystrix cristata | reverse complement strand
TCCTCAAAAATAGTCTCTGCTTCCCAAGACTGCACTGTCAATGTCAGTCCTGGTTAAAAGGTAATCGTACTCTGAGGGGAAGGGAGGTCACCACTTCACAGGCCCATGACTCAGATTTGGCTGCCTCCTTCCTGGCAGCATCATACTCTGCTCATTGTCCCTGCAGTAGGACAGAGTGGGGGCTATTTACTGTTTGATCCTCAGAGGCACAGTCAGTAAGGAAGGACATCTAGCAGGAGTCTGCAGGTTAAGATCATAGCAGAAAGGGGAATTGTGTGCAACTAAAAAGAGATCAAAGAAGAAAACTGGAAAAATTGTGAGGCATGTGCTGATTAAGTAGACAGACATGGGGTCCTAGACACTATACCGATCTCTGGCGGTTCCTGACATAATCTAGTGTAGTCCACAGTAACCTCGATAATTGGTATTTAATCCAGGCAATAGGGCTGGGGGGAAGATAAATGTACAGTGCTTGCCTAGCATGCATGAGGCCCTGAGTTCAATCCCCAACAGCAGAAATAATAATAGTAATATTCCAAGTAATAAGGAAACCTGATTACAGTTCTTAAGGACTGTGGTGAAATCGATGTGCTGTTTAGCCTACCTTACAAAAACCTAAGTTTTCAGGATTAGTAGAGATGTACTTGTGATGTCTCCAAACTTGAAATAAGCAACAGGCTAAATCTATAAGAACTGAGAAATCCATTGTAGAAACAACCTAACTAAATGACAACTGTCAGAATAGAAACGCTTTCTCTGACTCAGAGAGTGAGAAGTGCTTAATGAAGACAGTAAATGTGTCTTCAAAGAAAGCATCCAAGATCTGTTGATTGCAATTAGATGAACCAGCTTTCCCCTCCACACCCCACCCCCGCGCCCCCTCCCTCGCCCTCTCAGTACTGGGGATTGGACCCAGGGCCTGGCACATATTAGGCAAATGCTCTACCGATGAACTATGTCCACGACCCTTTCATTCATTTATTTTTTACTCTGAGACAGGATCTTGCTAAATTGCCCGGCCTGGGCTCAAACTTATCATACTCCTGCCTCTTTTCTGAGCGGACGGGATTATAGGTGTGTGCCACCACATTTTGCCTGACACCTTTCTGTCTTGATGCTAAGGAAACAGCACTGGAGGAAAAGATAACTTTAAAACTACGGTTATAACAGCACATGCCAGTTGTAAGTGCATCCTGTAATAGTCTCTACTTCAAGAAGTTTGTAATACCAATCTCAAACTGTTTCTGTAATTTATATAAAGTACACAACATGTACCCAATACTTCCCACTTTTTGTATTTTTAATATAACCACACAACTAACTCTATGACTAGTAGTTTAATTTAGGTATTAGTACATAAGTGTGTAATCAGGAATAATGTGCTTTGAGCCATCCACTATTTTATCCTGAATAAGTGTTATGTCCCACCATTTAAGACATGAAGTTGTGGTAATGTCATTATAGTTTTGTTCCTGGCATGAAAGGAAATGCTCACAATATTCTTTTTCTTTGTGTTTTCATTCTAATATCATGTTGTTCTTGAGATCATTAACTCAATCTTGCTTGAGATGGGTTTCTGTACTATTAAACCACAATCAATGGACCTACATTTTATTAAAATCACCAAACCTTCATTCATCTTTATATTAACCTACAGAAGGAAATTTTATACACTGGAAATCACTGTAACAAAATTATTAAATAATATTCTACCAACTACAATAAAGTGACCAGGAATAAAAAGAAAACTGTGTGCATGTGTGTATGTGTTTTAAAGCACAGTTATCTAGCTTTTTTAGCATAGCATAATGGTTAAATTCACTGCTTTACAAAAAAAAAAAAAGCAGCAGCAGGTCCAAGTTCCCCACTCGTCCCAAGTCACCTCACCAGTGTCCACATCCCCATCCTCACAGCTAAGGCAACAGTAAGGGCTGCCTCACAGTGTTGTGAAAACGAGCAGTTACCATATGTATGACCTTTGTAACAGGAGCCCCCAATTGTAACTGTTCTTTAAAGCTCATACATTTGTTTCTTGAAAGACTCTTAGCCAAGGAGCAACTTTAGCTCTAGGTGAAAAGAACCCAATGTAAGTGGAGAATACTGAATCTCAGTTGATACTATAAATGTCATCCATGCTTCCTATTCCCAGGCAGGACACTGGCTCTGGAGACAGATCATTGACAGGAACCAGCAGAATGGACTTGACAATGGGAGTGGCCTACTTGCAAGAGACTGTGGTTGGAGACTTCAGGGCATTTCTATCTTCTTTTCTATTATCTCTTCCCATATTTCACTGGGTGCAGGTCAAAGTCCAGACATGATTCTTAGACACCCGACTGGGGCTGGCCGCTTAGTCATTCTCTCTAAAGGAGTCATCCAAGTAACGGAGTCTTTTGGTCTGAGACATTTCCTCAACGATCTAGGGTCTAAACTTGGTTTCTATGTTCATGGGCAGCACCTGGCCCGTGTCTTTCAGGCAAACCCAATTCAGGTATCCAACAACGCAAGCCCTATTCGGGCATCCCAGTGCAAGTCCCATTCAGGCACCCGACAGCAGAGAGGAGTCATCTGTTTTGTGCTGCATTTACAAGGGGAATTATACAAAATGAACTCTAACATATTTGGCTTTTTGTATCCCCTAACTTTGGTGTGGTGAATATATCTGTATTGTCCTTAACATTGTGGACATTCACTAGCAGTGCTGTATAGGATCCCATTGTATAAATCTGTTAATTTTACCATTCCATTCTCATGTGCATGAGATTAATAGTTTTTAGCAGGGTACTATTAGGTATTCTCTAAAATTTGTATTTTGGGCATATGTGTTGCAGTTGTTGAATCACAGGTGTATATCTGTTTTTTTTTTTTTTAGGTGATACCAACTTTTCCAAAAGGTTTCTACATAGTTTCACAATGCACAGCAATAAATAAGATCATTGGGTTGTCCATGTCTTTGTTAATACTCAGTATACTGCAGTTTCCAATTCACCCTTCTCCTTAGTGTGTGCTAGCAGTGGTTGATTTTATTTGTATTTCCATGACAGGAAGGAACTTGACCATTGTTTCCCTTATTAGACATTTGGTAATCTTTTTTTAATGTATAGTTAATTTGAAAACTTTAATTCTGGTCTGTACTGATTTCTCTAGGCTGAATACAAACCATTCTTTGTTTCTTCCTGAGTTCTTACTTTTACATTTGTTTCTTTATATATTTTGTCATTTTTTTTTCTTTAAGAAATCTTTTTAGATGGCCTCTTGGAGCATGCTTATACTCCCAGCTATTCTGGAGGCTGAATCAGAAGGATTCCAAGTTCTGGACCAGGGAAACTTCGTGAGACCCTCTCTCAAAAAATAAAAAGGGCTGGAGATGTAACTCAAGTGTCTCTGATTTCCATTCCCAGTACCAAAAAACATTTTTTTCCTAAAGAATGAGACTCATTTTTGGTACAAAATCAAGGTTATCAATAGACTTGTTTTCTACATGTTTAAAACACTGATACCTATGTCAACACACTGAAGATTCACACTGCATCTCCTGGGTCCTGGGGCAACTCAGGTTGCCTTGTTAGTTGCAACCAAGTCTTTGTTTACTGGACTCTTCAGTATCAATAATGACTGATGTTTAAAAACAGTCTTGGAAAGCCAGGTAAGAGCTCAAGGCCAGCCTGAAATACAGAGCAAGACTATATCTCAAAAAACAAAACAAACAAAAAACAGGCTTGGTTTCTCTGAAATGAAAAACTCAAAATTATATGTGTAATTTGGGGGAGGAGAGAGAAAGGGGATTGGAAAAAAAAACTGAAAGAGAAAAAAATGATAAAAAAAAGTTTTGCAAATGGGAAGGGGACCAAGAGTTGAAAGGATCAGGGAGGGAGGAGAGGATACAGGATGAAAAAAAAACAAGAGAGAAAAAAATTTAAGATGTATCATGTATATGGGTCAACTCCTTATAACTATAATCATTATGTACTGCAAACATGTACTAAAAAAAAATGAAGAAAATAAACAGCTTTGTTTTGAGTCCTTGGACACACTAGGGCATTCTAATGGAAACAGGTGGGGTGTGGACTTCTCAATTTTTAATTTAGTTGCAAAATCATAGGCTAGCTCAGTGGGTTGCTTGCTATCTTTTGGCATAATTGTTGTATGTTTGGCATGGATAACACACAGCCTGCTATCTTCAAAATGGCCAAGTATGGCTAGGGGTGTAGCTCTGTTCTAAAGTATTCAGAGAGTTTGCACCAGGTGCTGGCTAAACCCTAGCACAGGCAGAAAAAAGATAAAAGGATTTTATTAGGTCTCACATACCTCCTGCAAAGCACCAATAGGTGTGCACTGGGAACACAGATATGTTCTGAAGTCCTGAAGTTTTCTCGCCCCAGATGCTGGCAGGGAAGTGGCAAATCTGAAGTTCAGTTGACCTCCAAAGATGGTTAACGCCCATGAGCGTCTTCATACTAAGCCAGTAAACATGAAGTTTCTCCACCTGACCAGGAGAAGACACGCTCCTACAGTGGCCCCTCTAGCCACAGGCTTTTCTGCATTCCCTTTGTCACCAGAGGCTTTGCTGACGGTGGGCTTCCCAGGAACCCTCTCGGGAAAAGTTCACTTACCCTTCTCCTTCAGCTGGACACCTAAGAGCTACGCAGGACTGCAACGGCCCAGCAGAGGGGCAGCTGCAAACACTCCACCCTCCTGTTTTCAGAACTACAGAACACCTCTACCTATGATATGCACACCTAATGAACTTGCTTTAAACTACTGTATATTGCTATTACCAGTAATGAAGTATTGCACTGAGACGAAATAAAGCCATATGGACAAAAGAAACACAATTATACGGAGTAAAAGATTAAATTTTATTAAAACATCAGACCAATAATATATTCTGAATAAAGCAACAGCAAGATGTAACACCAGCAGTTAAAAGTAATAATCTTCAAGAAAATGCTATTTTTAAAATTATTTGTCTTTGTGGCACTGAGGATGGAACCGAGGGTCTTGTGCATGCTAGACAAGTGCTGTACCACTGAGCTATTCCCCACCCAGATGTTCTTTCAATTACGTTCTACAGCATAACAACTGATTTTCAATTTCAAAAATGACTCATCATTCACTGATGACTTGCTCCGTGACCTGTACTGTCACTCAATGTAGAAGGTGGTCATCATTTCTCTAACATTATTTCTTCCACACAGTCATTACCTGATAGCCTATCACTGTCATCCCATGAAACCCCCAAAGCCTACTTTCCTGGCTTGCTGTTCTGCACAATCATTTGGTAGAATGTTTACTCCTATCAATTATGGTACTCTTTTAAGGACACAATACACACAATAAATGTAATGATTTGTCATAGCTTTACCTTATTCTCTGCCTCTTCCAGATGCCAGTTTAGACAATAATTTCAAAAAGCAGACTCCTTCTTAGATATTACACAGAAATGATCCTTACCTAATGCAGGCAAGCCCCTTTGTCCTACTGGTTCTTTCTCAGAGATCACAATGAAAGGCCTGTAAGGAAGGTAGACTATTAACAGGTTTTAAAGTTCAGCTTCAAAGTCATAAATAGCAAACCTTCTCAAGAAACCTCAAGTGACTGGATAAAATAACTTTACAGCCTGAAGATAATTAGGTATTTCTGAGCATCCTTGTATATTTCATATACTTCAGGTCATGAGTTTTCACATAGATTTAATTGGAAATATTCTGCAGAATGTAATGTAGTGGTAGAGAGCTAGAGACTGAGTTGTTCTTGACATAAATCCTCATCTACAATTGTGACCATTCAGTAATAGCCTTAGTACCTTCCATTTGTATGGTTTCATCAAAGATGTATATTTTAGTATGAGGCTTGGATTAAAGCCTCTGCTGTACACATTTGTAACACTTCTTTTTAGCACAGACTCTGGCATCTACTAATGCTTTACCTATCAATGAATGGCTTTCGACAGTTATTGCATTTATAAAGATTCTCTTAACAGTGAAGTCTCTGATGTTATGCAAGAAGTAAATTGTGACTAAAGACCTTATCACTACATTCACTTATAAGGCGCCTGTCCAGCATGAGTTCTCCGATGACTTGCGAGGTTGGAACTTCGACTAAAGACCTTGCCACAGTCTTTACATGTGTAAGGTTTTTCTCCAGTATGAATTGCCTGGTGGGTAGTTAGGCTTGAACGCACACTAAAGGCTTTGCCACATTTATCACACTTGTATGGTTTCTCTCCTGTATGAGTCCTCCGGTGACTCGCAAGGTGTGAGTTTTGGGTGAAGACCTTTCCGCACTCGTCACATTTGTAGGGTTTCTCTCCAGTATGGATTGCCTGATGGGTGGTCAGGCTTGAGTACACACTAAAGGCTTTGCCACACTCATTGCACTTGTAAGGTTTCTCTCCAGTGTGGATTCTCCGATGATTTGCAAGGTGTGAATTTTGAGTGAAGACCTTGCCACACTCAGAACATTTGTAGGGTTTTTCTCCAGTATGGATGACCTGATGTGTGTTTAGGTTTGAATGTGAATTAAAGGCTTTGCCACACTGATTACACTTGTAAGGTTTCTCTCCAGTGTGAATTCTCTGGTGAATTGCAAGGCTTGAAGTCTGACTGAAGACCTTGCCACATTCATTACACTTGTAAGGTTTTTCTCCAGTATGGATAACCTGGTGGGAAGTTAAACTGGAACGCACACTAAAGGCTTTGCCACACTCATTACATTTGTAGGGTTTCTCTCCAGTATGAACTCTCCAATGCCTTGCAAGATTTGAAGTCTGACTAAATACTTTGCCACACTCATCGCACTTGTACGGTTTCTCTCCACTATGAACTCCTCGATGACTTGCAAGGTGTGAGTTTTGGGTGAAGACTTTGCCACACTCGTTGCATTTGTAGGGTTTCTCTCCAGTATGGATTGCTTGATGGGTGGTCAGGCTTGAGTACACACTAAAAGCTTTGCCACACTCATTACACTTGTAAGGTTTCTCTCCAGTGTGGATTCTCCAGTGATTTGCAAGGTGTGAATTTTGAGTGAAGACCTTGCCACACTCAGAACATTTGTAGGGTTTTTCTCCAGTATGGATGACCTGATGGGTGTTTAGGTTTGAATGTGAACTGAAGACTTTGCCACACTCATTACACCTGTAAGGTTTCTCTCCAGTGTGAGTTCTCCGATGAATTGCGAGGCTTGAGGTTTGACTGAAGACCTTGCCACATTCATTACACTTGTAAGGTTTTTCTCCAGTATGGATAACCTGGTGGTTAGTTAGGTTTGAACGAACACTGAAGGCTTTGCCACACTCATTACATTTGTAAGGTTTCTCCCCGGTATGAATTCTCCGATGACTTGTAAGGTGTGAATTTTGAGTGAAGACTTTGCCACATTCATTGCATTTGTAAGGTTTTGCTCCAGTGTGATGTCTCTCATGTACCAAAAGATATGAACGTCTGAAAAACGCCTTGCCACACTCAATACATTTGTACAGTTTCTCTCCTGTATGGATTCTCCGATGATGGGCTAGAGATGAGGTGTAACTGAAGACCTTGCCACACTCATTACATTTGTAAGGTTTCTCCCTAACATGAGTTTTTTGTCTTTGTGTGAGTAATGAAGAATAAATAAAGTCATTTCCATATTCCTGAGAAATACGTGTTTTGACAGGAGAAGGAATTATGTGAGGTGGTGAAACTGAGTGACCACTGTTGATAGACATCTCACCTTCATTACTATCAATTTTCCCTTCAGACTGAAGTGTCTGCAGTTCAGGCAAATGTGACTGAAAGCTTAATCCAAGCCAGTTTTTCATAAGCTTGTTTCCTGCACCCCTCTTACCACCTTCATCTCTTCTACCACTGAGACTTTCTTTCTGGACCACAAGCACTCCATTGTAATTTCCTTCATCTTTCCACTGAAATTCAAAGTCATGTATATTTTTCTGGACGTCCCTGAACGAAAAGCCTTTGATGTTATTCCTTTCGTGTCTTTTTGACATCACTTTTTTGAATATTTCTTCCATATTGCTCTTCCCTTTTAGTGAAAATCCTTTAATTATACATTTAGGAGAAATATCTACAAGATATAAAGTATATGTCTGATTAGACTTAAATATTTCACTTTGAAAAAGCTAGTACAAAAGAAATAGAATTTTTTTAATTAAGGAAAAGTAGTTACATGTAATTCCAATTAATAGAAGGAAAAACTGGTTTCAAGTAACCTATCATCAAAATATTAGCTGTGAAGAGTCCTTCCCCTCCATGGCTCCAAAGCGCACACTAATTGCCAAAACACATATGGCCATCTCATGAAGGAAGAGGAAAAAAATTCACATTTGTTATGTATAAATAAATGCTAAAATACCACATGATATAGTGTCACGGTAAATAACCCACAGCAAATTTATGTGATAAGTTAATGGTAATTTTTAATTGCAAAACAATAACAGTAATGCAATGAGAGGAGAGAAAAAAATTAAAATAATGCTACAAAAAAAACACCATGTTTTGGAATTTGTTATAAAACTACCCAGATCACACAGCCGGCATTTTGCAACATTAACAACTAGTACATGATAGTTGTACCGCATAATACATGCTGAAAAATAATCATCTGTACCTCATCAGAAAAATTATTAAAAATTCCAATAAACTATGACAAAATGAGCAGACAAGAGTGTATTTATACAGTTATAGATAAAATTATGAATAATTTTCTCTTAAGAAAAAGTGAGGATTTCTAACAGCACACAAGAAATGTCATAAGTTTTTCTTAATGTTTCACTGAATATCAACATTATAAATATGTACTTATAGGGAACAAATTAATGTCATGATAAATATTTACAATGTGGAAATGAATGATTTTGTTAGTTACTTCTCTTATTTAAAATATATACCCTTGACTGGGGATTTAGCTGAGTGGTTAAAGTGCTTGCCTTGCAAGCGCAAGGGCCCAAGTTCGATCCCCAGCACCAAAAAAAAAAATAAAATAAAATAAAATATACCCTTTACTTGCAAGCACAAGGCCCTGAGTTCAATACCCAGCACCAAAAAAAATACACATACACACACACACCCCCTTTACCAACAAATTTCTGTTATACCCATCTACCAGCCCACCATTCCCTCTACTTCCAGGAGTCCAATCAGTTTAGACTGCCTACAAGTGAAAAGACAGTATTAAATTTCTCTACCTGACTTATTTCACTTAACAGAACTTTCACCAGGCAAATACACATTGTCGCAAACAGAACTACCTTCTTTTGAAGGCTGAATAGTATTCCAATCTGTCTATATACATTTTCTTAATCCATTGTATCTACCGATGGACACGCAGGTCAATTATATCCCTTGGGTATTGTGAATAATGTGGCAGAGAACACATACTGCAGGTTATTTTTTAGATACCCTGGTTACAAATTCTTCGCATATATGCCCAGAAGACTGCTGGATTATACAGTATTTCCGTTTTCAGTTTTAAATTTTATTTTAAATTTTTTAGCACTGGGGAATCAAACCAGGGCCTGCATGCTACGTAAGTGCTCTACCTCTGAGCTACATCCCCGGCCCTTATTTTTAGTTTTTCAGGAAGCTATATGTAATTCTCTATAATAAATGCACTAGTTTACATTTCCACCAACAGTGTACAACAGTTTTCTCCACATCTTTGCCAACACTTACCTTTTATCTTTCTGACAAAAGCTACTCTGACAATTAAATTTTCATTTCCATTGTTAGTGATATTGATCATCTTTTCATATATCTGTTACCCATTTCTATACATCTTTCAAGAAATGTCTATTAAATTCTTTTTCCCATTTCTTTTATTAATGCTACTGTTGTTCCAGTTTTTTATACATTTTATATATTAATGTTCTGTCAGATGTATGGCTTCCAAATACTTTCTCAGTGGTCTGCTTTGCTGCATAGAACCATTTTCTTTTGATGCAATCCAGTTCTATTTTTGCTTCTGCTACCTGAGCTTTAGGGGATCAAACCCCAAAATAACTGCACAGACCAACATCATGTAGCAGTTCCTCTGTCCACTTTGTCTCACCTGTGTTCAGTCCTTTGCTACGTTCCCAGCTATTTGAATTTCTTATGATTTTCATTTCATTTTCCACAGTCCAGGGTTCTCTCCCTTGCTCCAACATGGAAATCACACTCAGGTTAGGAAGAAACATTCCTGTTTATAAAAAGAAAGGAAAACAATATTCTATGGCTTTTTGAGCATCCAGTTCCATGTTTATGTGAAGCAGAGAACATGACAGATGGGCCTAGAAAAATATTTCACAA
Organism: Hystrix cristata; assembly: GCA_004026905.1. Classification (NCBI taxonomy): domain Eukaryota; kingdom Metazoa; phylum Chordata; class Mammalia; order Rodentia; family Hystricidae; genus Hystrix; species Hystrix cristata. The sequence continues at coordinate 19,479 of PVJO010021538.1, read as the reverse complement.
AGTCTCCCACTGATTCATTCCTTTATGCTTGGGGAATACTTTAATATTTCTAAGAACCACTGAATCAAAAGAATAGGGAAAATGGGGGTTGAGGATTTAGCTCAGTGGTAGAACACTTGCCTAACAATTGCAAGGCCCCGAGTCTGATCCCAAGCATCTCCCCCTACCCCGCCAAAAAAATAACAGGGAAAGAAAACAAAGAACTGGATATTTTGAAAGCCTGCCATAAGGGCTGAGGATGTAGCTCAGTGTTAAAGCACTTGCCTAGCACATGCGAGCCCCTGAGTTTGATCGCCAGCACTGTAAAAAAGGAAAACAATGTCTGCCATAAGATTGTATGCATACTTAAGTTGTATAACCACCCAATGATGTATCATAAAGTAGGGAGAAAAACTAAAGAAACTTAAAGGGATTTTTTTAATCCCTTTTTAAAAAAAGTCAGAATCTTAAAACCATGATGGCTGAAATGTAGAGGGTGCATTAGAAAGCTTTTCAATTCTGTGTCAACAAAGCTTCAACTTCGGTCAGGCAATTGGGGGATTCACAGAGGCACAAAAGGGAAAACTACAGAGAAGGCAGACCCAATTTCTGGAGAGAAGTCATCCTCACCCAGAGAGACCAGGTTCCTGTAGTTCTCCAACATCACATCCTTGTATAAAGTCCTCTGAGTAGGGTCCAGGCATTTCCACTCCTCCTGGGAGAATTCTATGGCCACATCCCCGAATGTGAAGCATCCCTACAATGAAAAACACATGTTACCAGGGAGCCATGTGGATAGTTATGATCTTCACATAAAATAAAAAAGAAGAGAGGTGTAAGGAGAGATTTAATTGGAGCGAGTGAACCAAATCCATGCTGTGATATTATGAAATGCATATCTGGTCTGTGTATGCTTCCAGACACAGTTCACTTGGACTCTCTAGGTGATAAAGATGCTTTTGTATGCTAATAAGATGACTGACTGGTGGCAGAAGGAGGAAACACTAAGACAGAGCCAGGCGGGATAGCACACACCTGTAATCCTAGGACTCTGGGAGGTTGAGGGAGAAGGACTGCAAGTTTGAGTCCAGTCTGGCAATATGGCATTTAGCAAGACCCTGTCTCAAAATAAAGCATAAAAAAACGTCTGGGGATATAGCTCAGTGCAAAGGCCATGGATTCAGGAGACAGAGAGACAGGGAGGGAGAAGAAAGAGAGAATGAGAGAGAGAGAGAGAGAGAGAGAGGTGGGGAGGGCAGGGCAGGCCAAGGCAAGGCGGAAGAGGAGAAATATATACAAATAATCATCCAGATAGGCTTATCCATATAGAAGTGCAGGACATTACACTTGACCCACCAAGTGATACGCACTCAATAGCTAGAGGAGCTACAGCACAAGTGCTGTCTTCAGAGAAAAGGGTCCATAGGAGCTTTTAAAAAACGTCAGAATCTTAAAACCATGATGACAGCAACAGCAATGACTAAAGCTTGGGAACACTGCCAAGTGCTGTACGTTTTACATGTTCTGGCTCCTACAGCAACACGATGTCGCCGAGAGAGAAATAGAGGCACAGGTTGTCCTCTAACAGACGGGAAGCTGTGTCACAGACACCGAATGGATTCTGCTCAGGTAAGGGAGCTAAAAATGAGAGAGGAAGCACCTGCCTCTGGGTGTCTGAAAGTTGCAACTGAATCTAAAGAATCAGTGAGGTACAGAGCATCCAAAATAAGCGCACAACAGTAAATGACCTAAGCAAGCTTAAGCAAGTTCAAGGACAACACAGAACTCGAAACAATGTGATTATATACCCACATGTGCAGGCATACAATACATACTATTCTTACTACAATAGTGTCAACTCATTAACATGATACTGTACAGCAAATTTAAGGCCACAGAAAATAAGACGTAACTTTAACTAGAAAAAACATAAAAACTGCCAGTCATGGTGACACATGCCTATAATCCCAGCACTCAGGAAGATGAGGCAGGAGGATCGTCACGAGTTCAAGGCCAGTATGGACTACATAGTGAGACCCTGTCTCAAAAAAACAAACAAACAAACAAAAAAATAAAACAAAAACTGTTCTTTATTAAAAAAATACATTCTGGCTGGGCATAGTGGCACGCACCCATAATCCTGGTACTTTTGAGTATGAATCCAGCCCAGAGTGCATAGGAAGAGTCTACCTAACACACAAACAAGTAACAAAACAAACAAACAAACAAACAAACAAAGCCAGGCATGGTTGACTCTAATTCAAGTTCAGCCTGGGCAATGGAGTGATTTAGAGAGACCCTGTCTCAAAATTAAAAATAAAAATGATTGGGGATTTAACTCTGTGTGAAGGCCCTGGGTTCACTCCCCAACACCACATAAAAAAATGCACATCTGTGTGTGTATGGCACAATTACATACACTCACTTAAGTGAAACGAGAGACATCATCCCTCAGTGACATATTTTTCTGACAGTATTTGTCATCACTAATTTTTCTCGTGTATTTTAGCATCTCTGGGACAATAAAAACATAGTAAGTATAGTGAATTTTGCTTATAAACATTATTGTATATTGAGTTATTAATAATGGCATAACATGGGATTGGGTGTGTATCTCAGTGAGTGAATGCTTAGCGTGCTTGAAGCCCTGGATCCAATCCCCAGCACCACACCCCTGAATATGGTACAACATGGAAAAAAAACAGAAACATGAACTTCAAACTCTATAAAATACCCACACTCAAAACAAAGACACACTCTGTGCAATTTAAAGTTACATATTTAGGCAAGAAACAACAGAGTCTATAAGTGCATTTGACTAGTAAGACTATGACAAACCAATAGGAAATTTTATATTATGTATCAGTTTAACAGATCAACATAAGGAAATATGTATCACAGTAGAACACACTTTAGGAAAAAACTGGATAATTAATAATCAGAACAAAAAGGAAATGTGAGAAAACAAAACCTGATATTAAGGAGGAATATATTCACCAAACACCATGATCAGCATTTTCTCCAAACAAAGGCAACCACCATTGGCTAATCACCATTAAAGAGGAAAAAGGTGGAAAAACAAAATGCGTGGGGAAGAAAGCAAAGAAGTGGATTTGCTAAAGCAGATGCTATGCTGCAACAGAGTTAAGTGTAAAAACTGATAACTGTGAGAAATTAGTCATTTCACTGAATTTACAGGCACACAAGAAACACTCTACAGTTCCTTCAGTAAATGTACTGTAGGAGCAAATTACAGCTTTTCAAGACCCATGCAAAGAACTTACAAAATGGTGCTGAAGAAGTGATATCACCAAGATGGAATAACAAGAACCAATAAAAAAATCCAAAGCCATTTGGATTTCAGTGCTACAATCCTAGATTTTGTGAGAAATCCAGGAACCACTTGAGAGGGTAGAATTCTTTCTTTTTAAACTTATTAGTACATTTTTGCAATACATGATATTCACATTCAACTTAGGGAGTAGGCACATATACTGAACTCTTTTTATTCCCCTCCCTGTTCCCATCCTCTTCCTTCTATCTCTAGATTCCTCTCTCCCATTTTTATTTCTCTTTTCTTTTTAATTCAGGTTTACAACACATGGCGATTACATTCACTGTGGGTAGGTGGTACACGTGCATGATACATTTAAATCTTTGTATGTCCCCTTCCCCTCTCCTCTCCTCCCATCCTCAGTATCTTGGTCCCTGTTAAAACTTGTATTGCCATGTCCCTCCAAAGCCTCATGCAGTCATAGGTGCGGCTTTTCAGAAGTGGCTAGATCTAGGGTGAGTGATACAGAGATAAAGGGTGTGTGGTACTAAATCAGTCCACTGATTGGTTTAGCATAATTTGGGGTGTGGCTAATGGGAAGGCCCACCCTGGGTGTGAGTAGCACCACCCAAAAAGCAGGTAGCCTGGAAGGGATAAAAAGGAGAAGCAGGCTTGCTGCTTGCTGCCTTCTGCCCAGCCTGCCCTGCCGTGGCCTGTTTTTCCTCTGTGGTGCTCCCAGGCCACGCCATCCTGCCATGGAGTCAGCCGACTATGGATTGAAACCTCCACAAACTGAGAGCTAAAATAAACCTTTCCTCCTTTAAATTGGGGTGTCAGGTATTTTACTTTAGCAATGGGAAAAGTAACTAAGACAGTCCCTTCCTATTTGCCGAAGAGAGAGTGGAATTCCCACTGCAAGCCCAGCTGGTCAACTTGGGGCACCTACTTGCCAGAACCCCCACCCTGAAGAGGAAACCCCACTCCCAGTCTCTCCTGAGGGAGGCAAAGTACAGTGTGGGAACCTCCGTCTCACATCACGAATCTTCAGGGGACCGCCTGACAGGGACATTCTGCGCTGCATGAGCAGAGGCGGGCATCGGCTGGGAGATGCCCACAACACAAAGACAACCAAAATAAACAGCGTCTGCAGCAACAGGGGCGTGAACCAGGCAGAAATCCAGACCTGGGCTTCCTGAGGCTCCACAGAGGCTGCAGAGACAACAGGGGGGCATGTGAGTTGATCATAGCAAATGTCTTCAGATAGAAGATCAGAAGTAAATTGTCAGAAAAGGCAATCCCAGACGCTCTTGCCAGAAGGGCAGGAAGGAGTTCCTAAGGGAAGCCAGACACCAAGAACTGAGTAAGGCAGCTGATTTTCTTTTCTTTTACAGACAGGCACCGCCGCCACGCCCAGCTTGTTGGCTTTCTCTTAGTGGTGCTGAGGACAGAACCCAATGCCTTGCATGTGCGAGGCGGAGTTCTACTGAGTTACATCCCAGCCCTGATTTTCAGATTGCTGAAGTCTTAAACAGAACAAAATCAAGCTGCACAAAGAGAAATAAAGAAAAATTACCCTTCCAAAGCATAAAACTAAACAGTCACAAACCAACACTAAAGAATCAGGCATGATGGTGCACGCCTGTAGGCTCAGCAGTCAGGAAGCGGAGGCAAGAGGACTCTGAGTTCAAGGCCAGCCTGAAATCAGAGACATAAACCAGCAAAGAACTGAAAATCAGAGTTTCAATCATTCCATGCTACATGACTAAGAGAACAGGCACACACAACTTTAGGAAATCACAAAAACGATGAACAAAACGAGAATAATTAGCAAACACAGAAACTATGAGAAAAAACTACAAAGAAATTGTGGAACTGAAAAATAAAATGATTCAAATGACACTCAAGAGAAGTTGAAAAGCAGACTTGACCTCCAGAAGAAAAAGAGTGGATTTTAAAAAGGAGCAGGCCAGGCATGGTGGCACACACCTCTCATCCCAGTACTTGGAGGCTGAGGCAGGAGGATCTCCACAAGTTTGAGGCCAGCCTGAGCTACTTAGTAGTTCAAGACCAGCTTTAACAACATGGTGAGACCCTGTCTCAAAAAAGGTAGGGGGAGTGAAGACGGCCTAAGGGATTTATGGGATAACATCACATGCATCTCTGATGAAGAACAGAGAAAGGGGTACAGAATCTATGTGGCCATAATGATGGCTCCAAGTTTGAAAAATACAGACATAACTTTAAGAAGCTTAAAAAAATCCAAGCAGAAAAACAAATCAAAGGAGGATAAATGTAATAGATCTACAGCAAAACACATCATAATCAAACCATCAAAAGTAAGAGGCACAGGCAAGGGCTCTACTACTGAGCTAAATCCCAACCCCGGGAGGTGGAAATCTTGAGACCATCAACAGAAAAGTGACAATGTACAGCAGCAAGCTCCTCTGGACTTCTCAGCAGAACCCCTGCAGGCTACAAAAGTGGAGGGCATTCATCACAAGACCTGCCCTGCAGGAATCGCTGGAAAGAGCTTCAGATTGAAAGGGTGATAAATGGAAAAGAAGAGCATACAAAAATATACAGATAGCTTTAAACTCTGGCAGAGAATCTTCCTAAAAGCATAAAAGGAATTATAAATACATACTAAGGAATATACAATATACAAAGAGGTTATTTGTGTTACCAATGACATAATGGGGGTAGGAGGCAGAAATGTAACGGTGTGTACTTTTTGTATGTGATAAATTCAAACTGTTTTCCACTTAAGAGAATGTTAAAATGACAATGTAATGAAATAACCACAAAGACATTATCTATACAATATACACAAAGAAAAATGACAAGACAATGAAAAGAAGTCACTGCACAAAACCAAGGAAACACAAAGAAAAAGAGCAAAAATATAAAAGAAGGGCAAAAAGCTACAGGAAACATAGATGACAGTTAAAAAAAAAAAACAAGAAGGGTCGGGGATTAGCTCAGTGGTACAGCACTTGTCTAACAAGCACAAAGCCCTGAGTTTGATCCCCAGCACCCACCCCCGCAAAAATAACAGCAGTAAGTCTTTTCCTATGAGTTATTAAAGTAAATTAAGCGCTATAATTAAAAGAAAAAGAATGGTTGAAGAGAGAAACATATAAAATACAACTACGTTATAAACGAGATTTAGTTTAGTTCTGAGGATACACACAGGCTGAAAGTGAAAGGCTGGAAATATATTCCAAGCAAATGGAAACCTACAGAGAGCAGGGTAGCCACTCCTACATTTTAAAACACAGCCTTTAAGATAAAAACTGTCACAAGACAAAAAAGAGGACTTTACATAATTACTAAAGGGGCAGTGCCCCAGGAGATATGACAATTACAACCAAGTACCGAACATTAACCCTCTCCAATGTATGAAGCAAACATTGATGGAATTAGCAGCACAATACTTGGGGGACACTTCATGCTCTGTATCACTTAGGGACAGAACAACCAGACAGAGGATCAAGAATTAAATAGAGGGCTTCAACAACGCTACACAGCACACGCACTTCGCAGACCTGTATGGAGCATTCTACCCAACAGCAGCAGAAACGATTTCCTCTAAGACCATAAGGAACTTGTATACAACGGATAAGAGGTTAGGTCACAAAACAAATCTTAAAAAGCTTAAAAACTTGAAATCATTCAAATTATCTTCTCTGCCCAGAAAGGGACAAATGTAGAAATCAACAGCCCAAAAGAAATGAAAATGCACAAATATGTTGGAATGAACTCATGCTTAAAGAGTCAGAGGAGATAAGGGGAACTTAGAAAACACCCAGAGACAAAAGGAAATGAAAACACATCATACCACAGTTCATAGACGCAGTCAAAGCAGTAAGGAGGAGTGTATAGTAGTACAGGATCCTGCTGAGAAAATAAAAACAAACTCAACCAACAACCTAATTTCACATTTCAACGAAAAAGGACAAATCTAAAACATAAACAGGAGAAAGGAATAATGACTACGACAGCAGAAATAAATAAGCACAGAATCTAGGTAAACTTTTTAAAACTATCCACAAAAATGATAAATGCTTAGATAGACTAACTTAGAAAACAGACTTAAATACATATAAGCAGGTATATTTCAATCCATGCCATAGAAGAAAAAAGGAGAACAACTATGATCATGTATATAATAGGTTAATCAACACATCAGATAACATGGAAGAAAAGGATAAATCTCTAGCAATATACAAACTCCCATGACCAAATCAGGAAGATTCTTTTACAACTCTGAACACATACACTAAGTAGTAAGGAAATGAAGCAATAACCAGTTAAGTTTCCCACAAAGACACAAGAACAGATGGCTTTAGCAGGCATTCTGCCCTACATTTAAATAAGGATTAACACCAATTCTTCTCCAACTTTCCCAATAAACAGAAGTAAAGGGAACATTAAAAACATTCTAAGCAGAGTGTGATAGCACACACCTATAATCTCACCACTCTGAAGGCTGAGGCAGAAGAACTGCAAGTTAAGTTTGAGGACAGCCTAGTTCATTTGTCTCAAAGTTTTTAAGAAGGGCTGGGGAGTACAGCTCAGTGGCAGAGTACCTGTCTAACAGGTTCACGGTCCTGGGTTCAATCCCCAGTATGCTTTAAAAAAAAAAAAATTATTCTATGAAACCATCACTACCTTGATACCAACATGGGGGAAAAGACCATCAATGGCGAACCGTTTAGAACCTCCAATGATAACAAACAGCCTGCTGCGGCACACCACTGGTTTGCCATCACTGGATAGACCAATAGCCCTGATGAATATTGATGAAAAATTCTGCAAAAAAGAAAAAAATACATTTATACAAGCAAACCATAATATACAGTATATTTCAAAGGATTATACACCATGACAGTTAGATTCAAATCTGGAAGGTGAGGGTGGACCAACTGAACAAAGTCCCTGCAATACACAACACTGACAGGGAGACAGAAAGTCCCTTACCATGTCTGTCAGTTCAGAAAACGTGTTAGACAAAATTCACTGCCCATCATGACAGAAACACACAAACTAGGGACAGAAAGAAATTCCAGAACATCAGAGCTGGTGACGGTTTCTCGTATATGACACAAAAGTACCAGCAAGAAAGGCAAAATCAGACCAAAGGAACTACATCCATTTGGAAAATGGAATCAAAGAATTCTGAGAGAAAAAGTCTGATTGTGTTTAAATGAAAACTAGCAGATATTTGCAAAGAAAAATTAGAGCGGTTTCACAAACTACATATAATCCTTTTATGATATATATTATTTTCAGCTTCTAATATGAACCATGAGGCTGGTGATGTAGCTCAGTGTAAAGTACTTGCCTAGTGTTCATGTGGCCCTGGGTTTGATCTCCAGCCAGCATCACAAAAAAAGTAAAATAACATCAAACAAAATAAATAAAATGAATCAAAAGCATGTGCACAAACATGTGAATAAAGCAGATATAAATAAATTATTAAACAATAAAACATCAGATCTAGCCAGATGTGGTGGACATACCTGCAATCCCCGTGCTCAGGGATGCTGAGGCAGGAGGATCAAAAGTTGAGGCTCAGCCTGGGCAATTTAATGATTTTGCAAGATCCTGCCTCAAAAAAAACCAAAGTAAAACATGAAATCTAAAAGAAACATAGTACTTTCTAACCATGTACTAGGAGAAGCTCTACCTTAAGAAATAACAAGCTAATGACTGCACACACTGGACCATCCCTATAATCCCAGTTCGGGAGGCTGAGATAGGAGGGTCACAAATTGGAAGCTAGCCTGGGCAACTCAAACCCAGTCTCAAAATAAAAAATAAAGAGGGCTGGAGATACAGCTTAGTGCAAGAGCCTGGGTTCAATCCCTAGGACTAAAGAAAAAAAAAGTATAACATTAAAAAACAAGACTGGGAAATGGGTATGGTGGCCCACCCCTGTAATCCCAGCACTCTGGGAGGCTGAGGCAGAAGAACTCCAATTTTGATCCCCTCCTGGGCCACTTAGTGACTTAGTGAGACCCTGCCTCAAAATTAAGAAAATCAAAAAAGGACAAGGGATGTTACTTAGTGTGAAGGCCTGGGATTCAATCCCCAGTGCCACCAAAACAAAACAAAACACTCCCAAACCAAAAAGACAAAATAAAGTATATGTAAATAGGTAAACTACAGAATATAAATAGCTCTGACATCACATGAAAGTGCAATTGAGCAATGTATGAAAATCCTCTTTTTAGATACATAGCCACAAAGCCATGAAACCTACTCAAACTCACAAGGAATTGGAAAATGGAAGTACAGACAGTTCAGTTTTTCTCTGATTGTCAAACATAAAGGAAACTCAAGTTGTGCTTGATGGGGAATGTTATTGGTAGGAGAGGATTTCTTTGCAACTGCAGATACAGACCAACCTTTATAGAACAAAATAGGAAATACACCATCCCAGGAGCAATCACCCTTTCCACTGCTCAGCCAGGGGAACTCTCACAACTCTGCAGTGAAGCTAGTGAGTTCAAAGGCAGACACCGCGACATTCTTTGTAGAAGCAAAAAAGTAAGAAACACGTGTCTTCATTCCCAGAATGCTCCAACAAGATCACAAAAAACTAGACTTTGTTCCCTAACACGAAAACGTGAATTTCCAAAACTCAGAGATAAAATACCGCATCAAAACACTGACTGAAGAATCTTGCCAAAAATCTTAAGAGTGCTGTGCAAATAGACTTGTCCTACAGACGAACAGACCCCTGCCATGGACCACAGAACAGCGAGCAGTGGTCTCCTGCTGATATGTTACAGAGGGAGAAGACAAGGCAAGGACGGGGTTTACATCCTACTGCCCAAAACTCATGGTGTCTGCAGCTTTATTATAAGACAAACATACGCATCATGTGCTGCTTAACTTTCTGGCTGAATATTTAATACTAACTGCTGGAATGAGAATATGGTTCCATCCCCTCTAATGTCAAAGAAGTTCTGCCATGATGTCTAAGCAAAAGTACAACCATTTTTACCCAAAACACCTATTACTTAAGAGTCCTCACAAGAAACACCAGTGTCTTCCAGGGATGAAAGTGGTGAAAACAGTTTAAAGAATGTCTGGCTGGGGGTTGGGGATTTAGCTCAAGTGGCAGAGCGCTTGCCTACCAAGTGCAAGGCCCTGAGTTCGATCCCTTCCCGCAAAAGAATGTCTGGCTGCTAGACACCGAGGAGGATACATGTTTAAAATTGGTGGAATAAAAATCCCCATCGCTATGTCTAACTTTCCATTCCACTTCCAATCACTGAGATTTTAGTCAGAGACATTGACTCTGACTCACCTGATTATCCATAAGTGTAGTACAGTCTTAGGCAGAACACATTTCCCCCACAGGTCTCCTTTTCTAGAAATTAGGAGGCAATTCTCTGTATTAATAAATGACTTCCACGAACAGCTTCTTTTACCTACATCTACATCCAGATGTGCCCTAAACAATCCTGCTGCCCACAGCACTGACATGCGGGGCCCACATCTGTCTCTGACCCTGCCTTGGCAGGAAGCCCTTCCCAGGACCACGACCCATGCAGCATCCTCACATGTGAGAAGGAGTCTTAGTGGAGATGAGAGGGCCTGAGGGTGGACCCAGGTGAGACGGAGGCAACACAGCAGATGACAGAATCAGAGGTTAGCAGCTCCCATGTGCAGCACTTCAAGGAGGGAGATACAGAACAGGCAACTGACAACATCACTTTACCCGAGTAAGAGCCATTCCTGACTCCTTCTCTTCCCACTTCCTCCTCTTCTGGGCTTCTTCCGCAGGTAACATGAGTTTTGGAAGTCAACCCTGAATGTTAAAAACACACTGGTTAATGCTCAGATGGGCACATGCCGTTCCTGTACCAGTCACACACACAGAACCAGCCATGTGGAAGGATGGTCCTCTGCTGCCCACTGCACTGGGAGGGGATAGGAAGGATAGGTGAGGACTGAGGACCATATATGCAGGGACACAGACTCCTACAAGAACAACAGAGACTTCTTGACACTTCCTCAAAGCTCACTCCCTTCCCGGGTTCTTCACCAGTGCATAGACCCAGCCCTATCCAAACCCAAGCACAGCACAACCCTTCTCATTCCTGCAGATCGCAAGCTGATCTTGACCCTGAGAACACAATCTGGGTGTCCAGTGGTGCACACAGAATAGAATCAACCTTAAATACTAAGGCTGAGTCCCAGGCTGACTATGGGAATGGGAATGTCTGGTTAAGACACCTATTTGCAAGGTACTTCAGCATTCCAATGGGAAGCCAGGGTTAAGCACCACCCAGCAGGGTAAGCCCAGCCCACCTCCCACCTTCCAGCTCAGCTCTCCCTTCAGAGCCTTCTTGTCCCCAGGATCCAGTGGACTGGGAAGGATCAGAAAGAAACGTGCAGAGCAGGCAGCATGGAGCAGGGTGGGGGTGAGGGTGTGGTTAGGATGTCAGTGGAAGGGGGAGAGGCCACAGAAGTCTCCATGGACACACAGGTATCAGAACAAAACCCTGAGAAGGAAGGTATCTGCCACCTGCAGCTCATGGGCAGTGAGTTCTAAGCAGAGACACAACCAAAGGAAGGTCTGAGACAGGAGCCACAGTGGCCCACGGAGAAGGCAAGAGGCCTGTGTGGGCAGAGCAAAGTGAGAGGGGAGGAGGATACCGCAGGAGATGAAGGCAGGGAGGGACTTCTGGAAGCACAGCAAATTGGGTCACAACTGTCAAAATTTTTCCGACACCTCAAAGGAATTTTGAAACTGGTTTCATACCCTATTTTAAATATGTAATTTTTCTTTATTTTGTAAGTGAAAACAATCTTTTATCTTTTATACTAGAAATACAAGCAGAGGGCACTTGCCTAGCATGACTGAGACCCAGCACCACATTATGAAAAAACAACAAAAACTATATAATTAACTAATGAATTTAAATAAATATAGACAGAGCTATTCAGCTAGGCCCCAGGAAGTACAAAGTCACCCAACCTGAGATGCTGAGGATTACACAGGGTTTACCTGACTATTCATCTGCATCTTTTTAACAAATGGGTAAAACTTAGTGTTGTTTTCTTGAATGCTGTGAGACAATTTGACAAATTAACCAGAGCAGGTGAGTCCGGGGAATCCCTGATTTATAGCCAGTGGGACAGCAGTTTAGGTCCCCACCTGGTACTACATGCAACTGGCATAGAAGTCAGGGCAGTGTGGGTCCAGGGCCTCACCCAATGGGATCAGATGCTATCTCCAGAGAGAGACAGCCAAATCCAAATTAACTTACAGAACTTTATGTTGGTGTGGTAGGTGCTTCCTTAATCAGCAGAAGTCCCAACGCAACTTCAGGACCAGAAGTGCTCTGTGCTGTGTTAACTATCAAGCTTGAGGAGGAAAACCACTCTGGTTTTCTTTATCTCACACACTCCCCAAATCACAATCCACTCAGGGAAAATAGGGTAACCCACAAATGAAATGAGTCAAATCACCATCTCCTACTGAATAAGGACTACAAAGGGGGAAGCTACCCTCTAATTACAAAAATTTCACAATACACATGCCTCATATACAGGAGTTCCACAATTCTCATCCTCATCTGTATGACTTAAACAAATTTTAAATTCATTGAATTATAAATACAGAAATAAATATATCACAATTTAAGGATGTATATCCAAACAACCACCACTGATCTGGACCCAAGCCTCCTCCTCCTCCCCTTTTCTCCCGTCCTGTTTCTCTCTCCCATTCTGTACCATCTCATTCTCTTCTTTCCTTTTCTCCCCTCCACCATCATTTCTGCTCATTCTGTTTCCCTCCTGTTATTCCTCCTTTTCTCCCGTAGTTCCTTGCACCTGTTCTGCCTCATTCATCTCTAGCCCCTCTTTTACCTGTCTTTTGATTGTCCCTAATCTTCATCTATTTCTGCCCCTTTCTTCCCCCATCGATGCTTTTCCTCTCCTTCCTGCTGCAGCCCCTCTCCCTGCTCTCTGGACCCCACATCCCTAGGCTCCCTTCCTCTGCTCTCCTTGTCACCAGCTGCTCTCTTTCTGTCCCACAATCACGCTGCTGTCTGCCACACCTGTAACTCATCTCTCTTCTCTTGCTCTCCTAAGTGCCTCCCCTTTTCAGTCCTTCTCCCTTTTCACTATTCCGCATCTCTCTGGAGACAAACATTTTTAAATTTCTCTATTTGCTTTTCTCCCATGCTACCTTCTCCTGCTTCTTTCACTTTCACCGTTTCTCCCAATCCCTCACCCATCCTCTACTTGGATCTATTTCTCCTGATTCCTTTGCCTGTCCCTCACTGGAGGGGACAGAACGAGAATCCGCCTCTGGGGAGCACATTCACTCCCAGCATGGAATTGGAGATGTAAGAACCCTAAGATCACAGGACAGGCCCAGGGCACCTTCCCGCTCACGGACTAGAGACAGCGAGGGGAAGCCTGGGGGGCGGGGGCGGACCCGGCCCCGGGAGGGGGAGGGCGGGCAAGGCCGGGTCCCCTGCGGTGGGGATGGCGCCCAGCGGCGGGGAGGACCGCGGGCTGAGGAGGGCGGCGCGGAGGGAGGCGTCCGCGGCCCAGGCGGGACGGGAGGGACCGGCCTCAAGCGCCGCCGCCCTGCAGGCCCACGCAGCTCTCACCGCGGCGTCCGAATTTACTGGGGTGGGGGGGGGCGGAGCGGGGACTTGAAGGTCCCTGGGGACCCAGATGCGGACAGAGAGGCGCTGGGGACCGCGGAGAGCAGAGAACCTGGGCAGACGGAGACTCACGCGCGGCGCCGCGACCTTCACAGGATCTGCTTCCGGGTGTGCGGGAAACTGCGCGCAGCGGGGAGGCAGGGTGGGCGGGGCCTGAGCGTGATTGGCAATGGGGGCGTGCCCAGGGGCGGGAAATGCGAGAGGGTTGGCCTCGGGGCGGGCAGGGGGCGGGCAGGGGGCGGGGCGACGCAGACTCCCGGCGGGGAAGGGACCGAGAGAAGCGCGGCAGGGAGGGATGGGGCCGGGGCGCCCCTCTGCCTGCTGTCAGCGCGTCCTGTGGAGGTTGTGACGGGGGCTGTGACAGCTCTGCGGTCTGGGAACCGAGGTATCCCTGGGACGAGGGGCATCAACGTAGGACGATGATGGTATCTAGAACAGTTCCTACAATTAAAGTGAATTTCAGCCCTTCGATAAAAACCCTACAGTTGCTTTTGAAGGAGATGCAAACCAGAAGGCGAAATGCAAAGCCGCCTTTGCAGGCTGTGCAACTTCACACTGACGCCCCTGAGGGAGGACGCCGAGGGTGTTGGACGGGAGAGCGCGAGGGCTTGCGGTAAATCAGGTCACCAACTTTAAATTAAGAGGAAAATATAAAAAGGAAATCAGTAAAATTTTAAAGTCGTTTTTGTTTTGTTTTGTTTTGTCTGAGACAGGAGCTGGCTCTGCTACCCAGGCTGGCCCGGAACTGGTGATTCTTCTGCCTGGTCTCCCCAGTGATGAGATTATAGACATGAACCGTCACGCCCATCTTTGAAAACATGATATTGTTAAATAAAAATGATAGGACAGGGCCGGGGATTTAGCTCAGTGGATAGAGTGCTTGCCTCGCAAGCATGAGGCCCTGAGTTCAATCCCCGGTACCGAAAAAAAGAAAAAAAATGATAGGAGGTCATCGTTGTAGACTTGGCTTCTGCGCTGGACCCTGATGGACCAGACTGAAAAACAAAACGCATTCACACTAAATTCCAGTCACATCTGAAAACAAGCTGTTAATCTGAACTCTGAGAAACCAGGAAAAATAAGAGTAACAGCCGTATTTCCTAAACAGGTTAGTTTCAGTCAGCATAAGTTTCCTGGGCCTTTAAAAATCCTTACATCCTTTAATTTTTTAATCCTTACAAAAATTTAAAGTAATCAGAGTTTGGGGATTTAGCTCAGTGGTGGTAGAGTGCTTGCCTAGCAAGCATAAGGCCCCGAGTTTGATCCCCAGCATGCCTCCCTCAAACAACGTTCAAAAATTGAAGTAATCTTACATTAGCCACTCAGTATTTTTCTATTGTTCTGCCCTTACCTGATAAGGAAAGTAGCTCTTTTTGTTATTTTTTCGTTTTTTAACCTGTCTAAAAGCCAATGTCTGCTACT
The DNA here is from genome assembly GCA_004026905.1 of Hystrix cristata. NCBI lineage: Eukaryota > Metazoa > Chordata > Mammalia > Rodentia > Hystricidae > Hystrix > Hystrix cristata. Next base: position 4,104 of record PVJO010021538.1, on the reverse strand, counting down.
CCCTCTTTTCTAAATAAAATGTAATTTCAAATTCATTTCCTGTGTATTTTTAAAGTATAAAAATAGTAGTGTTATTTAAAACTTGTAATCTAGTTTAGGACTTTTCTTTGTTTTCTCTCTGCATTTCTATTCCCTTCGTGTCTGAAGGAGTTCAGTACTAGAGATTCAACCCAGGTCCTTCACAATGAGCTACATCCCCAGCATTATTATTATTATTTTTTTTAACAAGGTCTCACTAAATCACTAAATTGCCCAGAGTGAACTCAAACTTGGCAATCCTCCTGCATCAGCCTCCCAGAGTGCTGGTATTACACGTGTAAGTCACCATGCCCTATTTGGATGTTTTTTGGGGTTTTTTTGTTTGTTTGTTTTTGTTTTATGGTGCTGGGGATTGACCTCAGGACCTTGCACTTACTAGGCTAGAGCTCTAACACTTGAGCTAAATCCACAGCCCCTGGATATATTTTTATGTAAAGAATATCTTGAAATATTTCTAAAGCTATATAGCAGGCAGGTTATTCTCTTTCATGTGAACTCTGAAGAAAATAAAGCCATATTATCATTTTAAATAGCCATTCTTACTGGCAATAATTTTAGGTCAGTAAATGAGGTAACATCTATTGTGAAATGTGTTTTTCTCACTATACTTGTTCGTGAAGAGATTTCATCCACTGGAAATAGTAATCAGTTGAAATATGATAATGTTTAGATAGGAAATTGACATCTATAAAATATTTTTAGCTTAAAATGAGTAGAACATCCTGCAAGTCACACAGTTGAGTACAAGAAACTATCTCAGCATAATTTTCTTTTTTCTTTTCTCCCTTTTTTTTTCCTTCCTTTTTTCCTCCCTCCCTACAGCCCTTCCTTCCTTCCTTTGTAATGGTGCTGGGATCCAGCTCAGAGCACTGGGCATTCCAGTGGTACATTCAGATGTACCACTGAGCTGTGACCCTAGTCCTATCAGCACATTCAGCATGGACTTTTGTGATCTCAAGCAACTGCAAGAGTCAACCGTGGAGCTTTCATTATAATAGATGGGAAGCTGATTACAGCTGAGAACCATGGATCCAGTTTGTGTATGGGGAGTTTTATTGCTTCTAAAGTTTTCAACAGGACTGGAGATTTAGCTCGGAGGTAGAGCACTGCTTACAAAGCACAAGACCCTGAGTTCTATACCCAGCACTGCCCCGCCCCAAGTAAAGTTTTCAGTGGAGAAACAGACATTCACAAGAAAGTTTTTAAAAAAATATACAGAGATTTTGACATTTGCCTCCAGGTGATATCATCATAAGACAGCTGAAAATTACTAAAGCTCCAAAATTTTATATTTAAAACTTGGAACTACTACATATTGAATATTGAGCATCTATTATATCCTGTGATGAAAGAAAAATATATATACATATGTGAATACACACAACAATGAAAATATTTACCACTGTTTAAAAAAACACTAAAGAAATTTACCACTGTAAAAGAACAAATTCAGACTTAGGAGAGATTTTATTCAAAAGGTGATGGTAACAGGAAGAATCGTCCAACCACAAGAGCTGCAAATGTCCAAGAGTTACATAGAATTATCTTTTCTTCTACTTGGAGGAGGAAACAATGCTAGCAAGGACCATGTGTGGGCAGGGGACAAGGCCTGAGCACCTACACTTTAAGGAAATCATCCTCTCCAAGTCCATGCTTGGGAGGCATTATGCAGAGGTTGTGATGCACAAAGATGATCCAGAGTGCCATTGTCTGGGAGGCATGAGGCCTAACTAAAATTTAAGTAAGTCAGTTAACAAGCACTGTTCCCTGTTCATCAGCGAGGAGAAACATTTCGGTAATCCTGGACAACACAAGGCACAGGGATGTGCAAGGTCTGTATCTTGCTTGTTCTTGGGTAAACTGGGGTGCTGTATTGGAATTCCTGAAGCGCTGTAGATTCCCGTGGCTGTTTGGAGTGAGGGGTTTCTAGGAAAAAGGGTGGAGTGGGATTCTTTAACCTTTATCTTTACAGGGCTGTAGGGCTGGAATAAACTTGAACACTGTCTCCACATGTTATAAAAGCAAGCAAAATTAGCCAGGCACAGAGATACTCGTAATCCCAACACCACGGGAGGCTGAGACAAGGAGCGCAAGTTGGAGTCCAGCCTGGGCAATTTATTGACCCTGTCTCAAAATTTAAAAATAAAATAAAAAAAAGGGTTGGGGACATAGCTCATTGCAAAGGCCCCAGGTTCAATCCCCAGTGCTGAAATTAATTAATTAATTAAAATAAAACCAAGAAAAATATAAAAATAAACATGTCACATTTGAAAATGGACTATTAGAAACTTAATATTGAATATTATTAACAGACTGAAGGTATAACTCAGTGGTAGAGGGCTTGCACAGCATGCCTGAGGCCCTGGGTTTGATCCCCAGCACCAGGATAAATAAATAAATAAATAAAATACATACGCAAATAAACTTGTGATAACCTCAACAAACTTGTCCAGGTACCTAGGCCTGCGAATGACAGTGAAGGGGCCTGAGTGTGCTTAGTGGCTGTGCAGTGTCTGTTCTTTTCACATATAAGACAGGTTTTTGGTTTGTTTTATTTTATATTGTTTGTTTTGATTTTTTGAGACAACATCTTGGTATGTAGTTCAGGCTGAACTTGAACTCACTATGTAGCCCAGGCTGGCCTTGAACTTGGGGTGATCCTCCTGCCTCAGCCTGTGATTACCGGCACGAGCCATCACGAGCTTCTTTGTTTCAATTTAGAGACAGGGTCTCACTAAGTTGCCCAGGCAGTTCCTGAACTTGCCATCCTCTGGCCTCAGCCTCTCCAGTAGCAAGGATGACAGGAAGTGCCACCATGACTGGCTCTGGTTTTTAGTTAATTAATTAATTTTTTTTTTTTTTTAGTATTGGAGAAGCAATTCATGAACATGCTAAGCAAATGCTGTACCACTGAGCTATCCCCCTAGCCCAAGATATTACTTTAAAATTGTTCATGTCTAAGAACCTGCTACCTGTTAGGCCATTTCTCTACTGTTGAGGAGTGATCAAAATATACAGTGAATTTTTCATTTTAAAAATTTTATTACCATAAAAGATACATTGCCACCAAGCCCCTGGAAATACTCCCTCTCACTTCGAAAACACTTATTGCATCATTCTTGCCACTTTCTGAAGCAATTCTGAGTGCTCGCTTCGGCAGCACATATACTGAAGCAATTCTGAAAATTCTTTTTAATGAATGTCTTCAAGAGTGTGATTAAAAAAATATGATGAATGCCATTGCCAAGTGCCATCCAAAGAAAAGAAGGGGTCATAAAACCTAATGAAATAGGAGATTAGAGCATGGCAAAGCTGGCTGGGGAAGTAGAACTGACCAGTTAATTACAAGATCCCAGAACACATTCTCAGAACAAGTCCCAAAGCCCTGCACTTGGACTTCTCTTAAGAACTCAAGCAGGTTTCAATAGGATGACCTAGACTTCAGCCTGAGGCATGGGATCCCAGTACCACCTCTCAGGACTTGTATGTAGAAGTTCTTGAGGGTTTCCTCGAGATTTGGACAGTATGAAAGAACACAGATAGCAAGAAAAGCTTGCTATCATGGCTTTCTTCGTGATAGTCCACCCTGCCTTTTCCAGGGTGTTCTTTTATCTTGCTTTTTCCTCTTTTACTGGGCCCAGTTTTGCTCTGCAGAGCCAGTTTCTCCCTCACTCTTCACTTTTGATTTTTCAAATAAATGTTGCCACTATTTTTTGCTCAGTTCATTAGATTCTTCCTTCGAGACAAGAAGAACCTGGAATCTAACTCCAGAAGGAGATGGGAGCGAGCTCAGTAATGTTTAACTGGTGAGCCACTTTTAAAAGGAGCTACCTAATAACATTTTGGTGTAGTCAGCCAGGAAAATCAAGCCCACCTTATTATTCACTGGCTCTGGCACCATGCAACTTCTGGCCTCTTCCCGATAGCCAAAATGACCATGAAAGGTAAATGTTTAGAATCTTTTCAGGGCATTGATGCAACCAAAGACACTCATAAAAGAGGACTCAAGCTGCTTCAGAAAGCAGCAAAAATAATGAGAATAAGTGTTAACAAAATGAGGGAGTG
>PVJO010021537.1:0-29839 GCA_004026905.1 Hystrix cristata | reverse complement strand
AAAAAAAAAAAAAAAAAAAAAAAGAAAAAAAATCCCCGATAAGTTTCTAGTTTAATTTTCTTAAATTTAGCTCACTTTCCGGCAACCGTCTGCTGGAGAGCTTAACCCTAAAGAATTAGCCAGCCGCTCTTGCTCACTCGTTAATCTTGGCTTAGTTTTGTCAAGAGGACTCCTATTTCTGGGAATTTTAGTCCGCTCTTACGGTTTCGAGCCGTACCATCCTTCAGACCGCTCAGTCTCACAAAGCCCAAACCCAGCAGAAAGCTCCCGCCAGTCCCGGCGGCGCCCGTGCGCTTCCGCTCTCTCTCGCGCGAGATTTGAAACCGGAAGTTGATTGCGGCGCCGGACTCGGCGCGGCAGCCGCTCTGTTGATGTTGGCGGGAGCCGAGCGCGCAGTCCGGAGTTCCTCGCAGCTGGGCCTGGGCAGCCCGGAGTCTCGGGCGGGGCCGGCAGGATGCGAGTGGCGGTGGCCGGCTGCTGCCACGGCGAGCTGGACAAGATCTACGAGACGCTGGCGCTGGCGGAGCGACGAGGCGCGGGCCCTGTGGACCTTCTCCTGTGCTGCGGCGACTTCCAGGCGGTGCGCAACGAGGCCGACCTGCGCTGCATGGCCGTGCCGCCCAAGTACCGCCACATGCAGACTTTCTACAGGTGAGCGCCGCCGGTGGCCGTGACCCGGCCCTTGGAGGTGTGGCCAGCCAGCGGTACGGCGGAGACTCCGAGTGGGTTCGAATGCTGGCCTGCCACTGACTGTCTTCCTTAGTTCCCTACTTTGTTCACTCTGTGTTTCTAGGACCGGGCGCTGAGGAAATGTCACGTTCGTTCTGTCTCTGTGCTTGTCTGTTACGTTTCGCAGGGATCGCAGCCTGGGGTGATAATCCGGAGAAAGAAGCTGACAAGTTTAGATAATTTACCTTTGTAGGACTCTGAAATTAGTTCATTTTAATAGTCCTGGAGTTTTTACTGGGCGCTTCCTGTGTGGTACTTCCTATTCTAGAATCTGAGGTTATAGCCATGAAGTCGACAGAATTCTTGATCTCATTGAACGAACACTGACTTGAAACCTAAGGTTTCATTCTTATGAACAAGGATGGATAATGAGGTCCGTAGAAAGAGCTTTTTCTGATGAGCTCAGCTTTTTCCTTCGGACCCTATTTTGCTTTCTACCATGTCTAATTTGGTTACCAGCAACTTTACTCTTATGTTCTAGGTATTATTCTGGAGAGAAAAAGACCCCGGTTCTCACAGTCTTCATTGGGGGAAACCATGAAGCCTCAAATCATTTGCAAGAGTTACCCTATGGTGGCTGGGTAGCACCAAACATTTACTATTTAGGTATGTGTTTGTGTATAATTTTGGGGTTTGACGGGAGAGAAGAGAATTTACATTAGTTCAGCAGCATCTTGAGATGTATGGTGTTTGGGGAGTGTCATTAATTTTAATAACCATGAAATTTTAGTTAAAATAATTATTAAACAGTTAATCATGAAGACCTGTCCTTGCTTTACCTAATGTTTTAAGCAGTGGTCACTAATGTATGACTGCAAAGGCCTTACACACTATTTGTAGTCCTTTTATTTTTTTATACTCTTCTTATAGAATTAAAAAAAAACAAGTTTGTATCATGGAAATTGTTAACCATACACAAAAGTGGAGAGTAGTATAATGAATCTCTGTACCTGTTAATTCAGCTTCAGTGACTATTATCATTCTGCTATCCTTGTTTTCAACCTACAACCTTCTAAACTTTTTCATGGGAGATGACGGTAGTATTAAAGCAAATCCCAGCTGTTAGATTATTTCATGTGTAAATACTTAAAAACATACTTTTAAATGATAAGAATTTTTAAAATGCCACAATGTACTGAAGTAACAGTACAGTTATTCCTTGTTACCGATTGCCTAATTCATGCTCAGATTTTCCTGCTGATCTGAAAGATGTCTACTTTATAGTTGGTTTATTCAAATGGGATCCAAACCAGAGCCACACATTTCCTTTGGTTTTCATGACTGAAGTTTTAGACTATAATGACCTGCCTTTCCCCTTTCTGTCTCTTTCTCCCTTTCCCTCCCTCCTTCTCTCTTTCTCTCTCTCTCTCTCACTCTTTCCCTCTTCCCTCTCTCCCTCCCCACCTGACCTTTTTTTACCCCATTTATTTGAGAAAATGGGAAATTTATTCTATAGCATTTCCTGCATTCTGGGTGTAGCTGATTGGATTCCTTGGGTGCATTTCAAAATGTTGCTTTACCCACTTCATTTCCTATAATCTGTATTTACATTTACAGACATGATTAGGTTCAGTTTCATTTTAGTCCCTCATTTTCTAAATTATTTTTCCAGTGACAAAACTATAACTTCAATAATGTGGCATCTTCATTACTGATTGATATAATTTGACAACTACAGTATTGTGAAAAGGTGAAATTGTTAGAAGGGATCAATCAAAAATGAAAGGAAGAAACTGCAGGCTTTTTATACCTTACGCCTGTTGATTTGCAGTTTATAATGCATAAATCCATCATAGGACAGTCCCCTCTCCTTCATCCCCATGTTCATTTAAGTATCCCATTATATCTGTTTTCCTTTTAGCACTCTACCTCACTTATCCTTTCTAGAATTGACTTAGTTTCTTGGCTGATCTGCTTCCAGGCCTCTTCTCCCCAGCCTTGTATATTGCCTTATATATTTCTGACAGTAACTATGTGGAAAGATTAACTACATCAGGATACTTATTGTCAAATAATTTTAGGGCTGCATGGAATTCCAGGGCTCTAAATGGTTTATTCACTACAAAGATTTCTTTTTTCTCTGGTAATTTTATTCAATTACATAATTTTTCAGGTTTGGCTGGTGTAGTCAAATATCGAGGTATAAGGATCGGTGGAATTTCTGGTATCTTTAAATCTCATGATTATCGAAAAGGTATTGTTGCTTTTGGGAATTATTTTTAAATTTTAGAACTTGTATAACTTCTAAAAATAATATAAATTCAAATATCCACTGCATTTCTTCTGTGAATGATTTTATCTTTTTCGTTATAAAATATTTTATATGTATGAAAATATAGACAATGCTATATGACATGTCTGTTCATCCATCTAGTTTTATCAGGTCTTGGTATTTACTATTTTTAATTTTAATTTTTAAGAAATAAAACAGTACAGGCACCATTAATGTTCATTGTTTACCTTTCCTCTCGTCCCATTCCTCTCCTTTCTATTCCCTTCCATCCCTTTGTCAGTCAGTTGCTGGTCTCCGTTTAATGTTTATCATTCATTTGATTAGGTTTTTTTTTTTTGGGTGCTGGGGATCAAACTCAGGGCCTTGCCCTTGCTAGGCACTCGCTCTACCACTTGAGCTAAATCTCCAGTCTTTTCATTAGTTTGTATCATTACCACACATATAAGAACTTTAAGCAATGCATTATATATCTGGTTTTGAACTTTGTATAAATGTATCTCATTATTGTTTCTTCAGCAACTTGCTTTTTTGTTTAACATGTTTTCGAAATCCATGCTGATACATGTAATATAACTCTAATGTGTTCTTTTTTTGCCTGGGGGTGGGGCACGGATGTGCTGGGCATTGAATTCAGGGCCTTGCCCTTGCTAGGCAAGTGCTCTACCATTGAGCTAAATCCCCAACCCTCATCTGTTCATTTTTGACTACCATTATCATTGTGTAAGTATAGCACAATGTGCTTCTGCATTTCACTGTATTTGAATGAATTATTCCTTGCTTTTTAAAGGTAGGAGAAAAGCTTAGATTTGTATTGATTTCATGAATTAAATTGGAAGCTAAAATTTACATCATTAATGTAACTGACAAATAACAAGTCTATCTCTTTCCTCTCTGTGATTCTAAACTGTTGACATGGATGAAGATAGGCTTTCTACTACTTGGCATCTATTAGTGCAAATTGGAACCACTGTTGGGAAGACAGGTGGTAATACAGTTTATTTCTCTTTAAGGTCATTTCGAGTGTCCGCCTTATAATTCATCTACAATAAGGAGTATATATCATGTGAGAAATATTGAAGTCTATAAATTAAAACAGGTATGTAAAAATTACAGCCAACTTCAAAAAAATTTAAAAGTAATCATGTACTAAAATATGTTTTGATGATACCAGTTTACTACTTGTGAGAACAGCATTCAATATTTCTAAAATTTGAAGTTTGAATTGCTTTTAGGAGGCTCACAGATGAAGTTTTTTATGTTTTTAATGGTTAAGTTTACTTTTTAATGGTTAAGAATTAAATTGTGGAACATTTAATTCATGATTTCAAATATTATAAAGTAAGGTTAAGGAATATATATTGAAATACATATTGAAATAAAGTGGTACTTTGAGGAAAATATTAAAATAAATATTTTATATGGTGGTAAATAATATTTAATGATGTATTAAATAATGAAAATAAAAAATGAGAAAGATGATAGAGGATATGGGAAAATTGTGAAGATGGTGTTGAAACACTGGCTAATTGGAAAGCAGGTAAAACTAGGTTTGTTGTTGTTGTTGTGTTTGTTGTTTTGAGACTCCACAACGTGGCGGGTTGTCATAATTTTCACACATGGTATTTTGTGTAACCTTCACTCAAATCCCGTGAGGTAGGTCTTACTCTAACTTCCTTACTTATAAGAAGCTAAGGTTCAGGCCGATAAGTAACCTGCCCAGGGCCTCCCACATGGTTTAGGCTAGTGCCTACCTGCCTGTCTCTGTGCTATTTGTACCATCCCTACAGCCTCTAGTGGCCCATAAGAATGCTTACAGGCCTTTTATGTGCTATTCATGTAGCTCCCTTGGATGGTTTTCCATTTTTCCTATCCAGATCTTCCAACCTCAGCTTTTTTAGTTTAGAGTTACTGCCCTTCTCTGAATTTTTATTGCACCTGTTGTCCAATAGGTTAGTTAGTGGTTAGTCCTATCTGTCTTACATTTTGTATTGTCTTGAATAGTTATTTAAGTTGTTTTAGTTTTCCAAGTATTTGCTTCAGATTACTTGAAAGTGCTGGAGATAAGTATGGCACATATTTATTTATGTATTAAACCGAGCGTTTTTAGTATGTACTGTGTGAACTCATTAGATTTTTTTTTTAGTTCTGGGGATTGGACCCCAGGTCTTGTACATGCTAGCCAAGTACCCAATCCTGCTGGTATTTTTTTCTGTTAAATCTTTGGATTTACTGTATCATTTATTTGCATTAGAGGTCTCGTGAAACGTGGTGTGTCTGAATCTTCACAGTAGTAATTTCTTTACCAAGGGGAAAAGACTCATGGTGATCATATAGTTTAGATAGCCAACGTTACAGAGCTCTGCTGACTAGCAGACTAATCAAGTCTCTGCTCCATTGTCTGGCCACAGAAAATAGGATGATTTCTGAGGCAGAAAAAAAGCTGCTTGTCTTTGTATACGTGAATGAGTAACCTAATTTATTTTTTTTAATGACTACCTTAAAGTGTTGTTAGAATGAATTACACAGAAATATAGATATCTAAATGGATGTGTAGTTGGTTGGTGGTAGAGAGAGGGAGGGGATTGTTTTTAAGAGTTTTCTCTCTGTTCTTTTTGTTTTTAAAGCTGAAGCAGCCTATAGATATATTTTTATCTCATGATTGGCCAAGAAGCATTTATCATTATGGAAATAAGAAGCAACTTCTTAAGACCAAATCTTTTTTCCGACAAGAAGTGGAAAATAACACATTAGGAAGTCCTGCAGCCTCAGAGCTTTTAGAGCACCTAAAACCTACTTACTGGTTTTCTGCACACCTTCATGTGAAATTTGCAGCCTTGATGCAGCACCAGGTAGAAAAAAATTTGAATTTTTTCATTTTACTGAACAGGTATGAACTAGGAACTGTTGGCACAATTGTAAAAATTAGAGGAAGAAAAAAAATAACTTACGTCTTTTGATTAACTCAGTACCCAGTGTGGGGAAGAGACAAATGAGCAATTACAAAACAATGTAAATTTGGTAACAGAGTGCTAAGATGTGTGAGAGTAACTAAGCCGTACTGTGGTAGGACAGGGACAGGATGGAGGTAAGATTAGGGAAAGTTTCCAAAGAGATTGATGGCTGAGCTGAGTCTTGAAGATGCTAAGAGTATTTTAATAAGAGGGACCATCTTGTGCGAAGGCTGAAGGCCTGAGAGCCTGGTGCACTTGTGGAACTGTAGCAAAAGGGCTGGAAATGTAGCTCTGTGTAGAGGCATCGAGTTGAATCCCCATTACTGTGAAAGAAAAGAAAAGAAAATGCTAGATTAACAAAGTTAGAGATTTCTTCTTGAAGTCTTCTGTTGAATTTTTGAATCTTTTTTTTTTTTTTTTTTTTTTTGCTCCCAGTACTGGGGATTGAACATAGGGCCTTCACATAGAGCTATATCCCCAGTGATTTATTTATTTAAATTTTGAAAAAGAATCTTACTAGGTTGCACAGGCTGGTGTCAGAATTTTTATCCTCTTGCCTCAGCTTCCGAGAATGCTGGGATTACAGGCAGGCAGCACTAGGCCCTACTTTCTGAGTCTAATACACTAATGGGCCCTGCCTGTTTCAAGAGTGAAATGTGATGTGTAGTGCTTGCTTCCCAGTTACTTGACCAGATACTTTTCTACATCAGCGGTATACTTTAACAATTTTCCTTATAGTTTTGTCTGAATATATTCTAATGCCCTTCTTATTGTAGGCTTGTTCTTCTCACTCCCCAGTTTTACAGGGAGAAGGACAGAAGTTATTCCTTTCTTTTGGGCCTGTGCCATTCAGTAATCAGACTTCGTTTTAAGTCCAAGTCACTCGTTTATATCAGTCACCTTTTCCACATAGTGCTACTCTCTTCTGCCTCTTAGGGTTCGTGACCTGCTTAGATTTTTATTGAAGTATAGTACATCAGTACTACCTTTTTCCCCACTCCATTTTCCTTTGTCTATCTCAGGCCATGCATCTCTGCATTAATGATGTGTCTGATGCTTTTTTATTGGGGCCTCAACCTCTGCTGCCTTTGCCAGTGTTCTGTTTCAGCCACTTCACCGATCTCTGTGCCTTCTACCTTCCTCAGCACCTCACCAGGGCAGCATTGATACTTGGCCTTCAGTCGGAAGTGCCATAGCTTGTTTGCTTGTCTTTTTTCCCCTGCTGTTTTCAGTGAGTCACTTTTTTTACTTTGACAGTGTTAAGGAAAATGCCTCATGCGTGTTAGGCAAGTGCTCTATCCCCAGCCCCAGTGAGTTACTTTTGTATTGCTTTTAGTATGACCTTCATGTTTGTGATTTCTCCCCTATATTTCTTTCTGTCGATTCACTTTTGAAAAAAATACCTTTATTGGAGTATAATATACATACCATAAAATGAACATGTTTTATGTATATAATTGAGTGATCTTTAGTAAATTTTCAAAGTTGTGCAAATAGCACATAATACATCATTAGAACATGTCCATTATCCCAGAAGAGCCTTTGTACATGCTTGTAGTCAGTCTTTTTTCCACCCTCAGCCCTAGACAGCCACTAGCTTCTTTATACATTTGTCTGTTTGGAATAGTTTGTATAAATGGAATTAATATAGCGGTAGTGATTTGCATCTGGTTTCTTTCGTGTTCTAGTTTTAAATAGTCATTCATGCTACAGCATCTGTATTTCATTCCGTTTTGGTGCCCAGTAGTATTTACATTATGGATATATCATACTTATTTTTGGTGTTGTATTCAGGAATTTTTTGCCTAACCCAAGGTTACAGAGATTTTGTCCTGTGATTTCTTCTAAAACTTGTATATTTTAGTTCTGCTTATTTCCTTTAGACTCTTCTATTATCTTTAGTCTTTGTGTTACATGCTTTGATTTATGGGTGATACATACTTTCATTTGCTGCCATTGTTGTCATCATCATCATCATCATCATCAGTTTTTGCTTTGAATTTTGGAAGAAAATTGAAACCAAGAACGTTAAATGCCTTGCCCACTTTGTACTAGTAAATGTAGAACTAAGTTGTTTTGGATAATTAATAGTCATTCCTTTGACTATACAACTTAGGGCATGTGTAATAAAGATTATTTCTTTCCGGTTCTATGTATGAGTTACCTGCAGTGTTTTAACATCTTTTTAAAATCATGGTTTATATTGTCTAGGCCATGGATAAAGGGCAGACAGCCAAAGCAACCAAATTTTTAGCCTTGGACAAATGCTTACCACATAGAGACTTTCTTCAGGTAAAAAGAAAATGAAGTAACTTTGCAATATAGTTTTACTTTTCCAATGATTAAAGTTTTTAATTTTCCTTTGAGAATTTATTTATGCTCTTTGTGGCTTATGTATTCTGAGAATTCTTTGAGATATTTAAGTTACATTCATTATTTAAAGTTAAATTGTTTGATTTTAAATTACTTAAATTAAATTTTAAATTTTAAATTTTACTATTAAAATTCTTTGACTGTTAAAAATATATTTGTATTACCTGAAATTATCACTTTCTTCATTTAGATTTTAGAAATAGAACATGACCCCAGTGCTCCTGATTACTTGCAGTATGATATTGAGTGGCTCACTATTCTCAGGGCTACTAATGATCTTATTAACGTGACTGGGAATCTGTGGAATATGCCTGAAAATAATGGCCTGCATACAAGGTAAATCTGACCCCTTTAGAACTTGCCTTCTCTGATGCATGTACAATTTTGGCTGTCCCGTCTTTTTGCTTTGTTTTGGTGTTCTAAGGACTTTGGTGCAGAAAGGAGGGGCCAGAGTGACCATGTTTCCTGGGATCTTGGTGCTGGGAGAACCTCTCACCAAGTGCCTGCCCATTGACCTGACGCATCTGGTCAGGCGAAGCAGTCCTAGATCTGCAGTTTGGGAATGATGGGGGACTGGCTGGCTGCAGCCTCTGGCCCTAGCAGGCACCGGCTGTGAAGCCTCCACTTTGATTTTATTCAAGGGAATTATTGTCGAGTAAGTGTCAGAACAGTTTAAGGTTGACTGATTATTGCATTCAGAAAAACTACAAGTTTTCCATCCAGGGGAGAGAGAAATGGACAGTTGAGCATCAACTCAAATAAGTTTGTAAGTGAATGAATATTCAAAAACCTATAATATTATGAAGATTTGGTTCACACATTAATGATACTTATTTTGAGGTAAGAGTTAAAGATTTTTTTTCTAAGAATTGTTCTTTATTTCTAAGTGATCCTTTGCTAAATTAACTGTAATTTTACTGTATGGCATTTTGATACATGATTTCTTTTTTGTCCTTGCACCTGTAATATATAATTGGCCTCATCATTTTATTTTTGAGGCTGATAAAATGTAAAAATCAATTGTTTTGACTTTTATAGGTGGGATTATAGTGCAACAGAAGAAGCTATGAAGGAAGTATTGGAAAAATTGAATAATGACCTCAGAGTTCCATGTAACTTTAGTGTAACGGCTGCTTGTTATGACCCTACCAAGCCTCAGATGCAAGTGCAGCTGGTTCATAGGATCAACCCTCAAACTACTGAATTTTGTGCTCAACTTGGCATCACAGACATTAATGTCAGACTTCAGAAGGCCAAGGAAGAACATCATTTGTGTGGCGAATATGCAGAGCAGGATGATATGGAGAGTAATGACTCTGGAGAAGAGCAAAGTGAATATAACACAGACACTTCTGCCTTGTCTTCTATTAATCCAGATGAAATAATGTTAGACGAAGAAGAGGAAGATGAGGATAACATTGTACACAGCGATGTGAATACACCCTCTGTAGAACCTTCTTCCAGTCAAGCTTCTGACTTTTCTGCAAGCTTCTCTGATGTCAGAGTCTTGCCAGGTTCCATGATTGTATCTTCTGATGATACATCCAGTTCACTGACTGGTAGCGAGGGGAAAACTCATGAGGCTGTGGAGTTGGGGGATGGAAAGGACTTAACGGAGGTGCCACTGAAGAGACTGAGTGAGGAACATGAACCTGAACAAAGAAAGAAAATTAAGAGGAGGAATCAAGCCATCTATGCTGCAGTAGATGATGATGATAACGATGCAGCTTAAAGACAGTTTACTTGTGGTATTGTATGTAGATACGTGATTTTCGAGATTCTATTTTTAAAGTTTGATTTTCAATTCAAGATTTAACTTTGTAATAATGAAATGACTGGAGAATTTAGTTAGATATTGCCTTAGGACTTTTGTATGTTTTGGATATAAACATTAAAATTTTATGTATTTACTTCATTGACTACCTTTTTTTGAAAATATCATTCACTTCGTTTTTCAGCAAACACTGCACATGTACTTTGTGCTAAGCACTTTTCTGTAAAATGGGACTACAAAAATGAATAAGAAAAAAATGAGTAAGACAGGGATTTTTGTCTTCAAAGTGTTACTGTAATTGTTTAGATGTATAAAATATGGCATATTTTGTTTTACAAAGTTGCATCTCTATTGTATATATACCTATGTATGCTTTCTTTTCATTTATTATACTTCTTTCCCCCGGTCAGCTTTAATATCTGTCAAATATAAATTGAAATTGAAGATGGCAGACAGAATTTCAAGATTTCAAGGAATAATTTATTCTAAGTACTAAGCAATGGTAAATATGTAATCTCACATGAAATAGCTGAAAATATAATCATATTGACTCTGGCATTATTATATTTTAGTTTTAATGTAACTATAATGTATATACAGGTCATTTTTGGCACAATTAAGGTTGGTATTATTTACCAACAAGGACTTAGTTGTATAAATGCTGTCCTTCACACCGTATGATGGATTGCTAATATTAATGAAACTAGTTTTGAAGATCCATGTGGCAGAACCACATACATCTCTGTTGTCCTTCGTTGAAATGCCTGGACCACCTGAGTAAACTGTTGCCCTGTCTCAAAAAACCAAAAACAAATTATTCCAGTGTCTCATTGTCCTCCTGCAGTCCAAATCCTGGAGCCAATTCAGGAGAATAATGTAGTAGTTGACTTCCATCTGTTTAAGGTCTGAAGGTCTAGAATAGTGGTGGTGAACATTCTAGAACTCTTAGTGATACAGCCTGCTGCAGCACACTTGCCACAGGTTCACCACCCCTGGTTAGGACTTTGGGACTTTGGTCTTTAGTTTGTTTCATTTTCTTTTGACTTGAATATTTGTTTTAATGCTTATTTACTTAAAGTATTTAAAGCTCCGAATTTCTCCCAATCACTGATTTAATTGAATACCATAATTCTGATATGTAGTGTTTTTTGAAAAAAGACTTTTCAATGGTAAAAGAGCACACAAAAATTTATCAATATTCTTAAGGCACTGGGAGTATTAGATCCTCCCTCAGAAATTCTTAAAAGCAGAAAGTAGATAGGAAGCAAATGTTAGAATTAATAAATGTTCTAAAAAAAAAGCTTGCCTAAGCAAGCAAGAAATGCAAGTACCAAAAAAGGAAAAATACTAAAAGCAATATTCAGATAATATTTTGCATAACTGAGTATAAATTTGATAAATGGATGGTTAATTTCCTTGGGAAACAAGTTACTGATGTTCACCCTGATAGTAATGGAGAATTAAACGAATTTTCATAGAGAAGGCTGTCAGTTATCCCCATCAAAAAGTACGTCAGATAGTTTCAGGGGGAAAATGCCAAACCTTCTAAAGGCCAGATAATCCCAATATTACGTAAACTGTTCCAAAATACATAAAATGATGGAAAGTTTAAAGTTTCTTTTTGTAAAACAAGTGTAACATTGATGCCAAATTGAAAAAGATACAAAAAAGAATCCACAAGTCATTCTCACATGTGAGTATTGATGCAAAAGTCTTAAAATACTAGCAAATTTATTAGCACATTTTAAGATGATTTGCCATGACCAATACAATGGGGCTATATTAGGAAGTCTGTTCATGTGACGGACAAATGAATAGATCTAAGGATAAACCTGATGATCTCCATGGATAATGAAAAGACTTAACAAAATACCCACTTAGGATTCTGTTAAAAATAAAAAAAGAAAAAACAAATCTAGCATCTTGCTTAATTAAGAAAACACTAAGCATTTTTGTCAGCGCCAATTAAAGGTAATGCTGCCTACTACCTAATGTCATTTAACATTTGTCTTGGAAAGAACAAAATCAGGCAATACAATGAGGGGAATCAGAATTGCAAAGGAAGAGACATCTATGTAGGGATAATGTGATAGTTTAGGTGAAAAAAATTGAAAACTAAACCAATGTAAATATTACTATTCCTCAGAACAGTAGTAAGGTATTAATGTACAGGTCAGTAGTTTTCACAAAATTACAAATATGATATGAATAACAAAATGTAACTTAAGAAATGTGCAAAAGCTACAGCGAGGAGAATCTTAACCTGAAAAATACAAAAAAGATTTTATGGAGAAAATTTTTATTCTTGGAGAGATTCAACATATTTTTATTAGTACATGTTTGTAGTATGTAATATTTACATTCCTTGTGGGAAATTAGTACAGGTACATAATGCATCTTAATTCCTCTTTTCATCTCCTTTCCCCCCACCTCCTTCTATCCACCTACTGAAGCCTTCCTTTTTTTGTACACGTTTGCAGTAAGTAATATATATATATATATATTTCTTGTGTGAGGTTGGAACATGTACTTAATATTTTTTCCTTTTTAAATCCCCTTTCCCTCCCCTCTTTCCTCTTCCCTTCATCTCTTTATCATCCTTCCCTTTCAAGAAAGATCTATCTCCGTATTTACTATTATCTACCTTTTATTTTGCTCCTATACTTTGGGTTTCTCACATAAGAGAAACCATGTAATATTTAAACTTGTGTGTCTGGTTTATTTCACTTAACATTATGATCTCAAGGTACATCCATTTTCCTATAAATGATTCCAGTGTGTCTTCATGGCAGAGTAATACTCCATTGTGTATTAGTACCACATTATCTATTTAATCACTGATGGACATACAGACTGCTTCTAAGATTTAACTATTAAGAATTGTGCTGCTATACATGTGGGTATTTATCACTATGATATGTCTTTAACTCTTTTGGGAAGATAATTTAGAAGGAGCCTAGCTATATCAACTGGAATTTCTAGTTTCATTTCTCAAAAAAAGGAATCTCCATATTGATTTCCATAGCGATAGTACTTGTTTACCACTAACAGTGTAAAAAGGTTACTTTTCTCCTCAAAGCCTTGTCAGCATTTCTTATTATTTGACTTGATGATGGCCATTTTTTCTGGGGTAAGATGCAATCTCAGTGCTGTTTTTATTTGCATTTTTCTAATGGCCAGCAATATTGAGCATTTCTTTAAGTATTTATTGGCCATTTGTACTTCTGTGAATTGTCTGGTCATTTTACTTCCCCATTTTTTGATTGGGTCTTTCATTTTGGAGGTTCTAAAATTTTTTGAGTTATTTGTGTATTCTAGATATTAGTCCTCTGTCTATGGAGTAGCTGGCAAAACTTTTCCCCTTCTGTAGATTGTTTCTTTACTCTGTTGATGGTTTTCTTTGCTGTGCAGAAACTTCTTAATTTGATACGATCCCATTTGTTGATTCTTGGTACTATTTCTTGTGCAGCTGGGGTTCTATTCAGAAAGTCTTTGGCTACCCTTATGACTAAAATATCAACATTTTATTTTGAAATATTATTTATTTCTATATTTCATTTCATTGAAGGTTGAACCCAAGGCCTTCACACCGTGCTACATCCCAAGCCCAGTGTATTTTTTAATTTTTTTATTTTGAGACAGGATCTCACTAGGTTGCCCAG
Source organism: Hystrix cristata (assembly GCA_004026905.1). Classification (NCBI taxonomy): domain Eukaryota; kingdom Metazoa; phylum Chordata; class Mammalia; order Rodentia; family Hystricidae; genus Hystrix; species Hystrix cristata. The sequence continues at coordinate 16,117 of PVJO010021537.1, read as the reverse complement.
GCTAGGCTTTAACTTGGAATTCTCCTGCCTAAGGCTTCCGGAGTGCTTAGAATGCAGGTGTGCACAACCATGCCCCTTGTTTAGCGTTTTAAAGATTTTGATTCTTCTCGAGTTAATATATAAATTTAGCATGATTTCAATAAAAATACCTTTTTTCTTTTTCCTGGAGCTAAACAAATTGGTTTTAGTGTTCATAATAGAGAATTGGAAGAGACAGGAAAGTCCCCTAAAACAGTGGGTGGAAGTACATTGGCCATTATCAGATATCAAAGGATATTATAAAGCCTTCATTATTAAAACAAGGTTAATGTTGGTACACGAATGGACAGATCAAGAGAACTGAGAAACCAGAAATAGTGTTGTTTCATATTACTCAGAAAAGAGATGATATTTTCAATAGGGTTGGATTTATGCATATTCATTTGGGAAGAAAGAAACATGAATTTACACTATATACCCAAAAAAGATCTGATTAGAGATCTAAGTATGAAGGGTGAAATAATAGATGAAAACTTGGATAAATTTCCTTACAACCTGAAACTGAGGAAAACTTTTGAAACTATTTTAAAATCCAAATACAGTAAAAGACCAATACATTTTAATTATATATAATAATAGCTTTTAATTATATATAATAATAGCTAATTATATATAATAGCTTTTATTTTAAAATCCAAATACAGTAAAAGACCAATACATTTTAATTATATATAATAATAGCAAATTAAATACATCGTAAACAAAGTTAAGTGATAGACTGAAACAATATATTTGCAACTCATATCACAGACAAAAGGCTTATCTTTGCAAAATACAAACTTTTTATAAACCTTCTAATCCTACTTCTAGGAATTGGTCCTAAAGATACATTCGCACATTTAGAACCTAAAAACAAAATTACTTATTGTAGTGTTATGGTTTGTGTCTAGATGTCCCCCCAAAGCCTCATGTGGTAAGAGATAGCTGGATCTAGAGTGTGTGATTACTAAATTAATCAACCGATCGGTTTGGCATGGTTCTGCTGGGATCAAGGATGTGACACTAAGATTAAGGGTATTAGGATTAAGGGCGGGAGTACTCCCCACCCTAAAGACAGGTAGCCTGCATAAGATATAAAATACAGGAAGAAGCTGGTTAGCAAGTTTGCTTGCATAGCTTGCTTGCATAGCTTGCTTGCATTCCTTGCCTACCTTGCTGACTTCTGCCTGTCTGCCATGCCACCCTCCCTGGGACCCAGCTGACTGTGGACTGAAACCTCTACAAACTTTGAGCCAAATAAACCTTTCTTCCCCTAACTTTGGGTGTTGGGTATTTTGTCCCAGCAAGGAGAGAAAAGTAACTAAGACATGTAGCATTACTTGTAACAGCAAAAGATTGGAAATAAGTGTTCATCAGGAGAGGATTGATTAGATGAACACCCAACAGAGTAATATTAAGCTTTAACCAAAAGAAACAGGATACAAAAACTTGTACAAAAATGTTCATAGCAGCATTATTTATGGTAGCCAAAAAGTAGAAACAAATGTCCATCAAGTGACCTGATGGGTGTAATGTGGCATAAATAGCACAATGTAGCATATGATAGAATGTTATTCATCATTAAAAGGGGATGAAGAACTGATACAATATGAGTGAATCTTGAAATCATGCCAAGAAGCCTGACACCGAAAACAAAACAAAACAAACCCCTCCAAAACCCCTGTGTCGTATGATCCCATTTATATGAAATGTTGAAAATAAGCAAATTTACAGAGACAGAAAGTAGATTATTAGTTGCCTAGTGCTGAGGGAAGGAAGTGGGGAATAATGAAATGTGATGGCTAATAGATTCAAGGTTTCTTCTTGTGGTGATGAAATGTAAAGTTGGTTTATGGTGATGATTACACAACTTTTATGAATATACTGAAACCCAGCTAATTTTACACTTTAAAAAAAATGTGGAAACTTATGAACTTAGATGACACAAGTGCTAGGTTATATGAAGTGAAAAACTAAGGTAGGGAAAAATGTATTATTTTTGTATAGGAGAAAATTTCACCTTGTTTTGGTTTTTAAAAGTTTTTTAAAGTTTTTTTTTGGCAGGGGTTCCTGGGGGTTGAGGTTTTTATTAGTGTTGAGTTTGTAAACCATCTCCATGTATCAAAACTATATTAAAAAAAGCATACTATTTAGATGTCTTGCTCCCATTCTGAACCCCTTTATCCTGTTATTCATTAGCTTTTCATTAGTTTATAGATTGTTCTAGTATTTAAAGTGGTGGTATCTCAGGTGAATCTTTAAAGTGGTGAGAACTCAAAACTTGTAATTTATGGAGGTCATTGATAATTGGCCTGCTTGCTTTAATTTCTCTTTCTAGTAGTCATACTGCACACCATCATTATTTATTATTCTTAGATGAATTACCTCCATTGCTCTGGTGTCCAGATCTAACCATTTTGTGGATAGTCATGTGACTTAAACTGTACCAATTGGATGCCTCTTTCTTGGAATATTAATTAAAGATAAAATGATGAAAATGGATGGTGCTCTTTAGTGCCAATGGCAATACCCACAGAAAAATCACTGAGTGATTTCTACTATCCTATGCTCTCAAAATTGTTCTTAATTTAGCTCTCTTTCCCTCTCCCTCTTCCTCCCTCTCTCTCTTCCTTCCTCTCTTTCTCCCTCTCTCTTTCTCAGCCTTTTTTTCATCTTCTAATCTCTAATCCTCATTTCTTTACTCTCCTTTCAGCAAAATCTCTTCTTGTTTAATTTAGTCAGTGTGAGTTTTGATCCCTGCATCCCAAATACCTGATTCATACATATACTCCTGAGTGCTAATAAGCTTGCAGTTGGAGTAGGGAGAAAAAAGACCAAGATAAAGAAAAAAAAGAAAGAAAAAAGGCCCTCACCTACCATGATTTCCTTCAATTCTTCTTTATTACTCCAAGGGACTCATTTATTAGTTCAACGATATTTCCTGAGGTATGTCCCAGACACTTTACCAGGAATACAAAGAAGAGAAAAACTAGATATATCTCCTGACTTCATAGAGCTTATAGTACAATGAGCGAAGTTAATATTAATAAAATAATCACTAATAATTAAGAAATTTTAACTATAATAGTGAGACAAATCAGGAGAGTATAAGGATAAGAGCAAATCAAAGGGACATTTGATTCACAGGTGTGGTTTAATGTAATTACTTATTGGAGGTCATGGTCAAAGTTATAATGTAAAAGAAAAGGAAATAAGAGATTTAAGAGTTTAAAAGGAAATATCATTATCTGCAGACCATCGATGTGTAGATCATGTATATAGAAGGGACAAAAACAATAGTTATCTTGGGCAGTTCTGATAAACTTACCTGTGAGGTTGATTGTCTTCATATATATAAGTGTATTTGTATTTTTTTCACTGTAAATGGCCTGGTCATAAATTTTGCCTCATTTTCTACTAGGTTGAAGTTTAATTTCTTAATGATTTGTAGGAAATTTTATAAAATAGGGAATTTATATTGTGCTTTTTTATGGTCCCTGACTTTTAAAATTTTTTAATTGCTATGCAAAAATATTATTGTACATATATGAGTTTCCACATTTTATATACATATATATATAAATGAGTCTGTTATGATTTGTGTCTAGATGTCCCCCCAAAGCCTCATGCTGTCTTAGGTTGGGGTTTTTCACAGGTGGCTGGATCTAGAGTGTGTGATAGATTCATGGTGTAATGGTAGGATTAAGGGAGTTGGGATTAAGGGTGTGTGATAACTAAATCAGTCCACTGATTGGTTTGGCACCTGCCCTAAGCCCAGTAGCCCAGATAGACTATAAAAGGGGCAAAAATAAGCTCCTAAATTCCCTTGCTTGCTTTGCTACCTTCTGCCTGTTGTGAACTGTTTCTCCTCACGGTGCCTGTCTGCCATCCCACCCTGCCTTGGAGCCAGCCTATTATGGACTGAAATCTCTACAAACTGTGAGCTACATAAACTTTTCCTCCTTTAACTTTGGGTGTTGGGAATTTTGTTTTGGCAATGAGAAAATGTCAAAGACAGAGTCTATAATCACTGGGTATTTAGGGCTTTTTATGAAATAAAATTGTAAAATGAATAACGCAGAATCAGAATTCCCCACAAAACAAATGTATGGCTTAGTGAATAATTATAAGGCAAACACCCCTATAATTACCACACAGATCACCCAGGCAGCTAGAACTTTACCATTCATCCCAGAGTCTTCATGTGGCCCTGTTGTTATGTTTTAAAAACATCTTAGTTTTCAGGATTCTTCCTCTCTGTCTCTCTGTTTCTCTCTGTCTCTGTCTCTCTCTCTGTCTCTGTCTCTCTCTCTCTCTCTGTGCATTTAGTACTGGGATTGAACACAGGGCCTTCACACTGAGCTATGTCTTCAGCCCTTTTTAAGTTTTTATTTTGAGATAGGATCTCATGAAGTTGCTAAGTTGCCCGGGCCCAGGCTAGGCTTGAATTGTGATCCTCCTGCTTCAGCCTCCCAGAGTGCTGGGATTACAAGTGAGTGCCACCACACCAGCTAGAGCCTAAGACTTTTGATGTATGGTTTCCCACTGCCTGGGTTTTGTTCTTGGTGCAGTTCAAGACATTTTTCTATCCTCTGCATTTCCTGCAAATTAGCAGATGGAGCCAGAGGCTTGACTGGATTTAGGTACAGTCCCTTTGGAAAGACCATAGGTGGTGCTGTATTCCTTCAACAGGAGGCACATGATGTGTGCATTTCTCTTGTTTTGCAGTATTAGCAACTGTTGATGCCCAATGTCTACATTCATTAATTTATTGGAAGTTGCAAAGTAGTAATATTTTAATCCAATAATTTATTTTTCATTTGTTAGAATATTTTACATTCATTTATCCATTGAAATATTTTATATCAATATTGCTCTTGTAGCCTTTTATGAGTAGTGTAATTTTATACAGGAAATCAATATCTGGTTCTTCTATTAGCCAATTTTTAAGATAGTGAGTTGGGTTACCATAATCTAAAGCTGGTCAATTCATTTTTTAAAAAAATTATTGTGAATCCATGATTTTTATATGTTTGGAGACTTCAATCAATTATAATTATGACTTTTGAAGCTGAGTATCTTATTTTTTTGTTCAGAAGAAGTCCCTCAAGTTGGTTCCACAATAATTGGGCATGGCCCTAGTAGCTTTCTTGCTATCTATCTAGTGTGAAAATGTATTTCAGATTCATATCATACTTTTCCTGCAACAGGTCTGGAATGAATCATTTTCCCCAACAAGTCTTTGTTTCTCTTAGACATGTTTCAAAACTACAATCTATCTAGGTACAAGGAGGGCTAATTGTTACTGGATTAGAAATTGTTTCTAGCTTCTTTGATGGGCAGAGTAGGAAATATGCATGCATACATGTGCATACATATACACACACACACATGCACCAAAGCATTCCGATTTCATACTGGTACTTCCATTTCAAATTCAGGACCTCAGAGCATTTTATCAAATGCTTATCAAAATTCCTGTTGTCCACACTAGAAATCCTGATTTTTCAAGGACCTAGAGTATAACTGAATTAGCATATCCTATAATCACTCATTTACTTTAACCCACGGAAGTCTCAGAATAATAAGTAATTTTTTGCCTAGATGCTCTCCATTTTCTTCCCATTTTGGTTTTTTTGTTATTGAAATGATTAATTTAGGCCTCTAGTATTGCTTTTTCTGCACTATTTCTTTCATTTATTTAATTTCCTATCCTATTTCTTCCTTTTCTGGCTTTTAAAAAGATTAGTACATATTTGTAGTACATGATGTTTACATTCCTGGTGGGGAACTAGTACCTATATACATGTCTTAGTTACTTTTCTTTTGTTGCTAAGACAATATACCGGATATCCAAAGTTAAGGGAGAAAAGGTTTATTTAGCTCACCGTTTGTAGAGGTTTCAGTTCATAATTTGCTGTCTCCAAGGCAGGGTGGAATGGTAGAGGGGCATCACAGAGGAGAAACTGCTCACAGCAAGCATGGGACCTTAGCAGCTTCTTTCTGCCCCTATATCTTACCCAGGCTGCCAGGATTAGGGGAGTGCCAAGTCCATCAGTGGGTTGATTTAGTAACTACACACCCTTAATCCCAACATCACACACTCTAGATTCAGCCACCTCTGAAAAACCCCCACCTATGACCACATGAGACTTTAGGGAGACATCTAGACATAAACCATAACAACATAATACATCTTAATTCCCTTTTTAAATCCCCTTTTCCTTCTCTCCCTTCTCTCCATCTATCTGTTGATCCCCTTCCTTTTTGTTTTGCTTCTTTTAAAAATGTTAATATCATATATAATTTTTTATCATAATATAATAATTTACATATTTTATCTGGATACCAAGTTATATTTCAATAAATGTGTGTGTGTGGTGATCATAGTAACAGACGTGTTCATTGCCTCAAACATTATTTCTTTGTGTCAGGAACATTTGAAGTCATTGCAGCTACCTATTTTGAAACATACATTTGTAAATGTTGTCAGCCATAGTTGCTCTACTGTGATACAGATCATTAGAAGTTCTTGCTTTTGTTTAACTTCACTGTTGTACACATTAACCATCCTCTCTCCATAATCCTACCACCCACCTTTATCAGCAATGCTAGTAATTTGATAACTGAAGTTTCTGAGGTCATTTATTACTTTGATCTAGTTTCATTTATTTGTGTTTTTTATGCCTTGCTCTTTGTTAAACCAGTGAGCTGAGGTAACTGTGTTTCTCATTATAATTATAGATTTGTCTACTCCTTTAATTTCATTTTATAATCTGTAGCTGAGTAATGAGAGACACATTTAGAATTGTTATATTACTCACAGACTAACTCTTTTATCAGTATAGATTTTGCTCCAACTCTAAAACAGTTGTTTGCCCTACAGTCAACTCTTAATATTTGTATTTTGTTCCATTTTTCCATAAAATATGCATATCCACATTTTTCCTTTAAATCTGTGTGTATCATGGTGTTTGACATTTCCGTCTCATCCTGAGCATTTGGAAGATGTCCCTGAGCATCACCAGGCCCAATGAGACCGTCTCTAGTGGGTATACCCTGGGTGGGATGGGTGGTGCCTAAGTCACCCTAACTGCATTTCTTTTTTTTTTAATTTTATTTTAATGGTACATTTTAGATGTACATATTGATAACATTCATCATAGGGAATTTGTACCTGTGCATGATATATCTTGTTGCTTCTTTTTTTTCCCATTCCCCTCCCCTGACTCCCTCCTCCCTCCCTATTTACAAAAGCTTTGTTTCATTTTTTCCTTCCATTTCTTATTTCTCTTGACCCTCTGTTCCTTTCTCCCTCCCTTGTTCCCTTTCCCATTTGGACATTTTCTCCCCTTTCCCGATATAATACATTTTAGTCTTTATTTACACTTTCAGTTTCTCACACCAGAGAAACTATGCAATATTTTAAACATGTGTGTCCGATTTATTTCACTTAAGAGTATGGTCTCAAGATGCATCCATTTACCTAGGAATATCTCAAGCTTATCACTCTTTATGGCAGAGTAGTACTCCATTGTATAAAAAAATCCACATTTTCTTAATCCATTCTGCTGTTGATGGGCATTTGGGCTGCTTCCACGATTTAGCTATTACAAACTGTGCTGCTATAAACATGGGTGTGCATATATCCCTGCTGTATAATGATTTTAATTCTTTTGGGAAGATACCAAGAAGTGGAATAGCTGAGTCAAATGGAATCTCTAGTCCTAGTTCCCTGAGGAATCTCCACACTGATTTCCATAGTGGTTGTACCAGTCTACATTCCCACCAACAGTGGAGAAGGGTTCCTTTTTCTCCACAGCCCCTCCAGCATTTGTTATTGGCTGATTTGTTGGTAATAGCCATTCTTTGTGGAGTGAGGTGGAATCTCAGGGTTGTTTTAATTTGCATCTCTCGAATGACCAGTGATGTTGAACATTTTTTCATATGTCTATCTGCTGTTTCTACTTCTTCATCTGAGAAGTGTCTATTCATTTCTACTGCCCACTTTTGGACTGGGTCTTTAAATTTGGGGGATCTGATTTTTTTGAGTTCTTTATATATTCGAGATGTCAGTCCTTTGTCAGAGGAATAGCTGGCAAAAATTTTTTCCCACTCTGTGGGTTGTCTCTTCACTTTATTGGTAGTTTCTTTTGCTGTGCAAAAGCTTTTTAACAAGATCAGGTCCTAGTTGTTGATTTTTTGTGATATTTCCTGGGCAACTGGGTATTTGTTCATAAAGTCTTTGCCTACACCTATGTCTTCAAGCGTTCGACCTATTCTATCTTCCAATAGATTTAGTGTTTCTGTTTTAATATTTAGATCTTTGATCCACTTTGATTTTAGTTTAGTGCATGGGGAAAGATATGGGTCTAGTTTTAACCTTCAGCGTGTGGAAAGCCAGTTTTTCCAGTACCATTTATTAAAGAGACTGTCTTTCTTCCAGTGAGGGTGTTTGGCCCCTTTGTCAAAGATAAGGTGACTGAGAGTGTTTGAACCTGTTTCTTCATCTTCTAATCTGTTCCATTGGTCCTGGGGTCTGTTTTTGTGCCAGTATCATGCTGTTTTTATGACAGTAGCTTTGTAGTATAGTTTTAGGTCAGGGATTGTGATGGCTCCTGCTTTGCTTTTGTTGCCCAGAATTGCTTTTGCTATTCTAGGTTTCTTTTGGTTCCAAATGAATTTTAGGGTTGTCTTCTCTAATTCTGTGAGGTATGCTATGGGTAATTTAATTGGGATTGCATTAAATCTGTATAACAGTTTTGGGAGTATGGCCATTTTCACTATACCTAACTGCATTTCTAAGGACAAGTGTTTCAGCTTGTTTCTGCCTCTGTAGCCATTTGTCCTGCTGATACAGCTGCTCAAAGGTTCTAAGGGGAAATCAGAAAAAGATGTAGTCCTTCGACCCCCACCACAGATTAAGACACACTAAACAAGTTCATAGATATGGAAACTTGCTGTGTGATAGCATTGGTGTCACTCAGTAGAGAAAGCATGAACTATTTTGTAGATGATGTTGTGAAAACTAGTCCAATATAGAAAGAAAAAGAAAAATCAATCTTCATATATTACCATGTACAAATGTGATTTCCAGATGGATGAATAAAATTAGCATGAACTATGAAATTATAAAGAAAAGTAAAAGAACGTAGAAAAATATCTTTGTGACTTAAGAGTGGGGAAGATCTTTTCCAGAAAGATCCCCAAAGCAACAGTAGTCAACAAAATAACTCATATTTGTTACATCAAAAAAGGGATATCTGTTAAATGGAAGCTATCAAAGACAAACCAGATGACATTTTGGGAAAGACAGTTGCAATATTTAAAATCAGCATGGGATTAATGTCTACACTCTATAAGGAATTGTGGGTTTATAATAAAAAGGTGAAAAGCCCAACAGAAAAATGAGCAAAGCATACAAAAAGACATTTGATAAGAAGAGGAAAACAAATAGGCAACCTATATATTGCAGATATGCTTAAACTCACGAGTTATTGGGTAAATGTGAATTAAACAGTGAGACATCTCACAGAAACACTGGTGTGCTGCTAACATCCAGCAATTGGTCACCACCCCAGAATTTATGTGATACGCACATGAATGGAATGTCTGTTATGGCCAAGATAGAGGGCAGGTATGAGCCCCCAGCTCAACGGCCAACTGTCACTTAGCGAGGCCAGTCTAACTGCTGCTGTCTCTGAATGTCCAACTCATCAGTAACGGAGATGAACAACATTAAATCCTTGATATAGAACTACTTCTTAAGGAGACCAACCAGCTCTTTGCAGCCAAGCAGGATTGACTGTATCAGGCCCCTTCTACTGGGTATTATCAGGGTTCTTCAGAGAAAAAGAACCAGTGGTAGATGAGATAGATATATAAGAGGAGATTTATTATGGGAATTGGCTCACACAGGAGATTGAGAAGCCCCACAACCTCTGTCTGCAAGCCAGAGAACAAGGAAAGCCACTGGCGTAATTCAGTCCAAGTCTAAAGGCTTGAGAACCATGTGGAGGTGGATCAAGGGGAGGGTGAAATTTATGAGTCTAAATGCCCAAGAACTCTGATGTTCATGGGCAGAAAATGGATGTCCCAGCTTGCTGTGTGAATTCCCTGGAGAGACATAAAAGAAACATCTACCTCTGAACTGACAGGGAGCCAACAGTACAAAGAACAATTCAGATAAATAAAGCTTGGCGAGTGAATGAGTGTATTGGGGCTTGCAAAGCAGTGGGTGATTTGTGGGGTGCAGTATCACCAAAGTTACCACCTGCCCTGTGCTAGGCTGCTGGTTTTATAGAATACTAATTAAATCAGCAAAAGCAAGAAGGGTCCTTGGGAAAAGTTGTGTGTATTCTGTTCCCATCTCATCTTTACCAGGAAATTGTTTGTCTCAGCAAGTGCAGTGTGGCTGTGGGGGTGGATGACCTTGTGGTGCTACAGTCTGGCACACAGCCTCAGCACTGGGCTAGCTGGTGGGGACCCACTGAAAATGGAGTTACTTTGCTTGTAGTTCAGAGGACAATTCCCATTACACTCCATCCCTCCTTCTGGCTTGTGCAATCTTTCCACTCCCTCTTCTGCGATGTCCCTTGAGCCTTGGAGGGAGTGTTGTTTCTGACTAGAGCTGAGGACTGAGCTGTTATTCCACAGCAACAGTATAGACTACAGCGGTAGACACTCATTCCTAGAGTGACACAAACAACAATCAAGAGTACATGTCCCCGGCCACCACATAAAGAGCCCAGTTAATGTGTAAAGGCTTCATAGACATATATCATGAATGCTGCCTTTAAGTGGTTTAAAGCATCTGTTAGATTAATCTCATTATCTAAAACCTTTACAGCAGCTCCAGCCCCTTGCACCTTGTGGGGAACATTTGCCATCTCCACTCCTTCCAGGGTCATTGTACATCCTCCAGGTGTTTTTCTAAATCTGTAAGACACCCAGAGGTTAGCATGATATCATCTATGTAATGAAACATTTTTATGGTGCGTGGCAAGATAACAAGTCAATGTCCTGGGCTGCCATCCCATGGCTCTTGAAAGGTCCATTGTTTCCATTCCAGGTGAATGTAAATTGGTCCTGGGATTTAGCAGCTAATGGAATACTAAAGGAAGCATTAGCAAAATCCAAAAAAGCATATTACCGTCTCACAGGCTGCATCAGTTGTTCAGTCAAAATAGTAATGTTGGGCACGGAGGCATGGATGGGGGACATCACCTTATTTAACTCTTCCGTAATTCAGTCTTTCTCCAAGAGCCATTGTATTCATTTTTAACCAGGCAGCCTGGTTAAAGGACCTGCTAAAAGGACCTAGGGCTGAGTGAACAATCTGTACCCTTTCTAATTCCTTCCTAGTGGCTGTGATTTCTGTTTATCTCCCCGGGCTGTCTCTACCACTGCGTATTAACTATCCTGTGGGGGTCAGGCAACTTCACTGGCTGTCATTTTGCCCGGCCTTGTATCCCTACCTTTACAGTTCGTGCTCTCAGGTGAAATTCTCTGTGATGTGCAGGGTATGCCCTGAGGACACAGCCATTCCTAGTATGTTCTCACCCAGGGGGGACATATGAATAGCATATTCCTTGTCGGGATAGTTGCCTATTCCCAGTACTAGTGCAGTTTTCTTTATCTGTACTGTTCTGTCTTCATATGCATCTACAGCTGCCCGTGGTCTTTGTACTTGTGAGGGCTGTGGGGAATTAGGCTGTATTCTGTCCCAGTGTCTGCCAGGGCCCATGAGTTTTGTTTTTGTTTTTGTTTTTGGTTCCGGGGATCAAACTCAAAGGCTTGCACTTGCTAGGCAAGCACTTTAACCACTGAGCTAAATCCCCAGCCCTGGGCCCATGAGTTTTGTACATTAGTAGGGGACAATATATTTGCAACTCAGCGTGGGGCCTCTTGTTGTCCTATATGGCTCTTACTTGCAGGCAACCCCCAATCCCATCCCCCTGTCAGGAGAGGGGCTGAAGAGGTTCCCATCTCTCCAGGTTCTGCTTTTTCAGTGAGGGATCCTGAGGGCACGGCACCATACATCCTCCTTCTTTTCTCCGTTAGTGAAATTGTTCTGGTTTTAGAGTTCTTCAAAAATTTACCAGAACAGAATTGATCTTTTTATTTCTATGTTCTAGTGGCACCCCAGCCTGGCACAAACCCTGCCATGTTTGCTTCCCGGTCACCTGAATGGGACCTTTCCCTTGGTTCCACACCTGAGTTTCCCCTTCAGTTTCTTTTACTGTCATGTACTTGGTTCTCCTGGTGATCCATGTTACTTAGATCTTCCAGAGTTTCTCCCATTTCGTGGAGGTCATGCCCCACTGGTAGGCTTCACAAGGCCGTTAAGGCTTTGTACCACTCCTTGGGTCCCTGCTAGATTAGCTTTGGTCTCAGATCTGTGGTAAACATGGTTTTATCTGGCCTTGTGAATTGGGCATCAGAAACAGCCTCCTGGTCCCAGGAGGCTACATCCAGCACAGAAGACAGTGGTTGGTTTGCTTTCTCCATCTGCCATTATGAACAGGATACACCTTGGCTTGGATGTTTGCCACAACCTGGGGTACACAAAGGGGCCTCTAGAGCAGGGTGGGGTGCACCTCAGAAATCCATAGGCTATAAAATTAGGTGGAGAAGGCTGTGACTTGGGGTGCTCCCATTTAGGAGCTGCTGGAGTAAATACAGTCTTAGGGTGGAAAACCACTGAGCAACCACACCCGGCAGAAAAGGACTCACCTTTCACTCACAAAATGTGAGTATGGAGACAAAATGGATCTTAGTAGTGATTCAGAATCCCTCCAGCATATCTGGATTGCAATACTGCAGACCTAAGGGAAAAAACCACTCATTCAAAAACACAGATAATTTTTTGGGGAATAATTTTCCTTTTTCTTCACTTTTTAAAAAAATTTATTTTAATGGTACATTTTAGATGTACATAGATATAACATTCATCATCAGGGATTTGTACTTGTACATGATATATCTTGCTGCTTCTTTTTTTTTTCCTGTTTTTTCCTCCCTTCACCCCCTCCTCCCTCCTTATTTACAAAAGCTTTGTTTCCGTTTTTTCCTTCTATTCCTTTTTTCTCTTGTCCTTCTGTTCCTTTCCCCCTCCCCCTCCCTTGTTCCCTTTCCCATTTGAACAATCTCTTCCCTTTCCCAATATAATACATTTTAGTCTTTATTTACACTTCCAGGTTCTCACACCAGAGAAACAATGCAGTATTTAAATGTGTGTGTCCGATTTATTTCACTAAAGAGTGTGGTCTCAAGGTGCATCCATTGACCTAGAAATATATCAAGTTTATTGTTCTTTATGGCAGAGTAGTACTCCATTGTATTAAAAAAAAACAAACCACATTTCCTTTATCCATTCCTTGATTGATGGGCATTTAGGCTGTTTCCAAGATTTAGCTATTACAAACTGCTGCTATAAACATGGGCGTGCATGTATCACTCTGGTATGATGCTTTTAATTATTTTGGAAAGATATCAAGAAGGGTCAAATGGAACCTCCGGTCCTATTCCCTGAGCAATCTCCACACTGATTTCCATAGTGGTTGCACCAGTCTACACTTCTACCAACGGTGGAGAAGTGTTCCTTTTTCTCTACAGCCCCTCCACCATTTGTTATTGACTGATTTGCTGATAATAGCCATTCTTTCTGGAGTGAGATGGAATCTCAGTTTTGTTTTAATTTGCATCTCTCAAATGACCAGTGATAATGAACATTTTTTTCACATGTTTATTTGCTATTTCTACTTCTTCATCTGAGAAGTATCTATTGATTTCTGCTGCCCACTTTCAGATTGAGTCTTTAAATTTGGGGGGGGGTCTGATTTTTTTGAGTTCTTTATATATTCGAGATACTAGTCCTTTGTTGGAGAAATAGCCGGCAAACATTTTTTCCCACTCTGTGCATTGTCTCTTCACTCTGTTGTTGGTTTCTTTTGCTGTGCAAAAGCTTTTTAATAATATTAGATCCCAGTTGTTGATTCTTTGTGATATTTCCTGGGCAGTTGGGGTTGTGTTCACAAAGTCTTTGCCTACACCTATGTCTTCAAGAGTTCTACCTTTTCTATCTTCCAGCAGATTTACCATTTGTGTATTTAGTATTTGGGTGTTTGACCCACTTTGATTTTAGCTTAGTGCATGGGGAAAGATATGGGTCTAGTTTTAATCTTTGGCATGTGGAGAGCCAGTTTTTCCAGTACCATTTATTAAAGAGGCTATCTTTCTTCCAGTGAGGTTGTTTGGCCCCTTTGTCAAAGATAAGGTGATTGAGAGTATTTGGACATGTTTCTGCATCTTCTAAACTTTTCTTTTGGTCTTGGGTTTTTTTTTTTCCAGTACCATGCAGTTTTTATTACAGTAGCTTTGTAACATAATTTTAGGTCAGGAATTGTAATGGCCCCTGCTTTGCTTTTGTTGCCCGGAATTGCTTTTGCTATTCTAGGTTTCTTTTGGTTCCAAATGAATTTTAGGATTTTCTCTAATTCTGTGAGGTATGCTAACGGTATTTTAATTGGGATTATATTAAATCTGTATAACAGTTTTGGGAGTATGGCTATTTTCACTATATTAGTTCTTCCTACCCAAGAACAAGGGATATCTTTCCATTTTCTGATATCTTCTTCAATCTCTTTTTTCAAAGTACTATAGTTTTTGATGCACAGATCTTTTACTTCCTTTGTTAGATTGATTCCTAGGTACTTCATTTTTTTGGATGCTATTGTGAAGGGTGTTTCCCTAATTTCTCTCTCACTGAATGTATTATATGTGTACAGGAGTGCTATTGATTTCTGAGTGTTGACTTTGTACCCAGCTACGCTGCTCAATTTGGTTATTAAATCTAGAAGTCTTTCAGTGGAGTTTTCTGGGTCCTCTATATAGAGTATCATGTCATCTGAAGATAGTGATAATTTAACTTCTTCCTTTCCTTATTCCTTTTATTTCTTTCTCTTGTCTAATTGCTCTGGCTTATGTTTTCAGAACTATATTGAATAAAAGTGGTGAGAGTGGACATCCCTGTCTTGTGCCAGATTTTAGAGTGAAAGCTTTTAGTTTTTGACCATTTAGTATGACATCGGCTGTTGGTTTGGTTATAGTGTATAATCTTCTTGATAATCCACTGCATTCTGTTTGATAGTATCTTATTGAAAATTTTTGCATCTATGTTCATTAGGGAAATTGGTCTGTAGTTCTCTTTTTTGGTGGGATCTTTTTCTGGTTTTAGTATCAGGGTAATACTTGCTTCCAGGAATGATTTTGGAAGTACTGCTTCCTTTTCAATTTCATTAAAGAGTTTGAGGAATAGTGGTATTAGATCATCTCTGAATTTCTTGTAGAATTTAGCTGTGAAACCATCAGGACCTGGGCTTTTCTTTGTTGGTAGGTTTTTAATCACCTCTTCAATTTCAGTGGCTGATATTGGGTTATTTAGAATATTTATCTCTTCTTGATTCAGTTTTGGTAGTTCATATGTTTCTAAGAATCTGTCCATTTCTTCAGTGTTTTCCATCTTGTTTGAGTAGAGGTTCTTGAAGTAGGTGCTGATGATCCTTTGGATTTCCATTGGGTCAGTTGTGACCTCACTCCTTTCATTTTTTATTGCATGGATTTGGGTCTTTTCTTTCCTTTTTTTTTGTTAAGGATGGCTAGGGGTTTATCTATTTATTCTTTCAAAGAACCAACTCTTTGATTCATTGATTTTTTGTATTGTTTTCTCAGTCTCAATTGCATTAATTTCAGCTCTGATCTCAATAAATTCCTCTCTCCTATGAGCTTTGGGCTTGATTTGTTCTTCTTTTCCTAGATGTTTGAGGTTCAACATTTAATTGTTTATTTGGGCTCTTTCTGTTTTCCTGGTGTGGGAGTTCAATGCAATGCATTTCCCTTGTAGTACTGCTTTCATTGTATCCCATAGGTTCCGGTATGTGGTATCAGCATTATCATTAAACTGAATAAATTGCTTAATTTCTTCTTTGACCCAGCTGTTGTTCAGAAGGATGTTATTTAGTTTCTAAGTGTTTATGCGGTGTTTTTGTTCTCTATTACAATTGAATTCCAGTTTCATTGCACTATGGTCTGATAGTAT
>PVJO010021536.1:0-24672 GCA_004026905.1 Hystrix cristata | reverse complement strand
GTTCTGATATTTCTTTGTTAATTTTCTGTCTAGTTGATCTGTCTCTTTGTGAGAGTGGGGTGTTGAAGTCTCCCATTATAATTGTGTTAGTGTTTATTTGATCTTTCATGTCCCTTAATACTAGTTTTATGTATTTAGGTGCACCAATATTTGGTGCATAAATATTAATGATTGTTATTTCTTCCTCTTGAAGTTTTCCATTGAGAAGTATGTAATGGCTGTCTTTATCCCTCTTGATTAGTCTTGGCCTGAAGTTTACTTTGCCTGAGATTAGGATAGCTACCCCTGCTTTTTTTTGGGTTCCTGTTGCATGAAATACTGTTTCCCATCCTTTGATTTTCAATCTATGTATTTCCTTTTGGGTTAGATGTGTCTCTTGTATGCAGCATATTGCTGGATCTTCTTTCTTGATCCATTCTGCTAGGCTGTTTCTTTTGATAGGTGAGTTGAGTCCATTTACATTGATGGTTACAGCTGTAATGATTTGACTCTTTTTTTGCCATATATCTTTTCTGTTGTTGGTTCTGTGTTTCACCTCAGTTCAATTGCTTGTGTTTCCTGGTGCGATTTTATTAGTGTCCTTGTAGTTGTAGTTGTACAGACTCTTTATATGTAGAAAAATATTGTTGTGGTGTGAGCAAGTCTCAATGTTTATATGACCTGACTTGAAATATATGGCTGCTGTTCATGCCACCATTATAGCACATAAACGAAGCCAATAATTTCTTAACAGCTTGGAAATTGTCCATGTGCTAATGTTTCAAATTATAAACTTTTTAATTCATTTGACATTGTATGACTCAGAAATTATTGACTTTTGTGGAAGAAAAACACAGTAAACTTTGAGTTTCCCCCAAGGAATATTACACATCTTGCTCCTTTAAGGAAGAAGACTTCCTTGCCTCTCCTCTTGCTGCAGATGAGTAGCAGGGGTTAGGGAGGTTGCTAAGAAAGTAGCGATGGAACAATGGGAATTTTTATTTTCCTGTTTCTAATATTTGATATAATTAATCAAGACTTGAAATAATGCTCTCAGATAAATTAGAATGTGCTACCAGACCTGGAATCATCAGATAGTGTCTTGAAGAGACATCAAGATATTCCAAAGAAAATAACAATTTGAATTCATGGCAGGTCCTTAATTCAGAAGACTCCCTAATAAAATGTTCTTATGAGTATTTGCAGTAGTATAGTCTTATATTTTATATATTTGACAAGATCATTTTACGATATCATCCTGCTATCAAGAAAACCAAGAAGTTATTTGACTGCTGGAGCTGGTTGAAGGGGTAGGGGCATGTGAAAAGTGCCTAGCCACGACGTCCTTATAGGATCTGTACAATCTCACAGTATATGCATTTGTTATTATTGTGCAGACTTAGGAAATTGTTCAATCTCTTGATTTTCTACTACTTAGTTGATAAAAGACATAGTGAATTTGTACACCATCTAGAACTACACTGAGTAACACTGGATCATTCCTGAATGTTTCTAGAACCTTAGAGAATATTGAGAAATGTGTTTGACAGTTTACTCTAGATTAAATGTTCTAAAGTTTTAGAAATGTCTGCAACTGATTCACATGGTATATACAAGTTCCTTTTCAGTATGCCTTTGTAGCACTTAGATGCTTCCTTGACAAAATATGTGAAATAATTTTCAAGCAATTGATACTGGATGTACATAACTGTTATATTCATGAGAGGAGAAGCACACCGTTTCAGGGTCAGACTGCCTAACTGCCTATGAACTATTTCCAAACCAGTGCAGAGAGTTGACCTCAAGTAGGAAGATGAATTCTCAGAAGCTGCACCTCCCAGACTGGATGGAGGTATACCATGTACACTGGACACAGTCACTCGTTGGCCCCAAGCAACTCCACACACATGAATTCTGTACTCTCTCACCAGCCGCCCACCAACTCCAAGCCACCTCTGTGTTTTGTTTCCTCTCAGCAAGGGCCAGAAGATGCTCCAACCAACCAACCTGATTATGAAAGAGGCAAATGCCCTGGGAAAGAAAGGTAAGCCTGTAGGATATGCAGTTCCAGGGAAAAATTACAAACCTGGCCAGCAGTAACAGCACCAAGTAAAGCCCACAGCTATCGTAAACTACAAAAACAGCATGGGGGTTGCTCAGAAAGTGACTCATTCACAGTAAGCTAGAGTTGGAATAGAAATCCAGTTCAATGCCCACATTTTGCCAGAAAGTGTTTAATCAGGTGCCACCTTAAGAATGGTTTAATTGATTAAATCTGAGCCACAGAACTTGACTTCAGAGTCTTCAGTGTTTCTCTCCCACAGTGACTGCGTGAGACACAGCCATGGGAGACAGATGCACACAGGGTGCAGGCTAGACATTGTCCCCCTGAGAAGTGTAAGTTTAGATAGGGAAGTACACTGGCCCTACGTTCTGTGGTGAGAAACCAAGCCTGGTGATCATGACTTTCAGGGGTGGATGGATATGAATATTATGACATGATGACCAGCAGTCTTCTTGAAGCCCTGGTCCATTGCCTACATCTAGCAAAGATCCGTGGTCTGATTGTGTTACTCATCTTCCAGTGTAAGCAAGGATATGCTTTGCTTCTGTGGTCACCATGGTCTGGGGTATATGGATGCAGTGGCCTTTGGAGCAGAGGGGGCGCACATCGCAAACCCACAATCCATGAAGCTAGGTGGAGAAAACAGTGACTTGCTAATTTCTAAGACTGAAGATCCTGGAATGAAGTCACTCATTCAAAAATACAGAAGAATTTCTTTTGGAGGTGCAAATGCTTTTTGCTTTTCTTTTCTTTTTTTCATTTTTTCAGGGGAGAGGTTAACTTCTTTCATATACTTTTCTCCATTTAACTTTTTTCCTTCTTTTCCATTTTTTTCTTTTATTTCACTCTTTTTTTCTTTTTCTTTTTCTTGTATGCTCTTTCTGTTACTTTTATCTAATACTATTAATTTATTTTTACTCTACTATAGGGATATTTATCTCACTGTTTTTTCCTTCTCATCTTCTATAGATTGATTTTTCAAATTTTATTTTTCTTATACTCTGGTTCCCCATAACCTCTGTCTTCATTAGTATAACCACCAAGCTTCATGGATGTTTACTCAGTTAACTGTGTGCTATTACTATTAAATACTGTTCTACTGCTACTATATGTTTATTTGTATCATTTAGTACATAATTACTCTATGTCAATACATGGAATATCTTGGAATTATGGATTCCTATAGTATGTCGATACCCACTTTATCTTTGATGTTATTATTGTTGCTGGGTTTATTGCTAATGCCACAGTGGCATAGTTGTTGCTATTAGTTGGTTTTCTCTGTACACCAATATATGGACTGCCATTGCCCCATTAACAATGTCATGGCCCATTTCCAGAGAACTGGTTTCTGAGCCAAATAGGACAGAGGCAAAGGTTTACAGTTAGGCATACCCAGAGTGCATCACTGAAAAGCAGAACCTAACTAAAGAGGTCTCCATACTAACAGCAAATTCTTCAAATATAATCAATTCACAAAACTCTGCACGCACACACAGACACACACACACTCACAATCGAAAGAGAGCAATAGAAACATGAGAAGACAAGGCAACAAATTGCCTCCCCAAATTCCCAAATCCTACAATTCTGATCCATGAGGCATTGTAGGGGAAGAAATTAAAAGCTACACAGCCTAATTATTCAAATAATGAAAGGGGAGGAAAAAAAAAGATCAAGAAGATGCTCAGCAAACTCAAAGATGTCCATAAATAGATAATGAACCTAATAGAACTATCAGTGAGTTTACAGAAGACAGTAATAAACAGATAGCTGAGATATACAAAATGATATGGGATACTAATGTCCAGTTTAGCAAAAAATTGGAGTCCATGAAAAGGTACCAAACAGAAATTAAGATATGAAAAGTTCTATTGAAGTATGGATAGCAGAAGCAACAAATGTGAGGACAGTGTCAGAAGTAGAAGATAGCACCAATGTCCATGACCAGTTATTCAGAGTTATATGAAGAACAATAAGAGAACACAATAAAATGGATCCAGGAGCTGGTATCTGTTGCAAGAAAGTATAAGATTAATTGGAAATAGTGAAAAATCAGGAGACAGCACAGATGGCATAAAAAACCCCTACAAAAAGAAATAATGCAGAAAAATTTCCAAAGATGAAGAAAGAAAATAACATACAGATAAATAAGATATGTAGAAACACAATTAGCCATGATCCAAAAAGAATTTCCCCATGATACATCACAGGCAAAAATCCCAGAAGATCAGCACAAGGATCTAAACTTAAAAGCTCTTGGAGAAAAGAAACAAATCATTTATGAAGGTAAATCCATTAGAAGTACAGCAGAATTTTCAATACAAACATTAAATACAGCCAGAAAAACTTGGAGTGAAGTTTTTCAACCTCTAAAAGAAAACAAATTCCAACACAGATTGATATACCCTGAAAAACTGTCTTTCAAAATTAATGGAGAAGTAATGACCTTCCATGGGAAAGAGCACCTTAAGAAATACATGACCATATTCAGGTGTGTTTCTTCTATATCTGTTTTCTTCAGGATTTTTATCATGAAGAGGTATTGGATTTTGTCAAAAGCCTTTTCTGTATCTATGGATACTACCATGTGGCTTTTGACCTTCCTCCTGTTTATGTGCTGTATTACATAAATTCAACCATCCTTGCATCTGTAGGATAAAACCTACTTGATCATTATGTATGATCTTTTTGATAATACATTGTATTCTATTTGCTAATATCTCATTGAGGATTTTTGCATCAATGTTCATTAAAGAGATTAGTCTATAGTTCTCTTTTTTTAGTTGGGTCTTTATCTGGTTTTGGGATCAGAGTGATAGTGGCTCAACAAATGAATTTGGGAGCACTCCATCCCTTTCAATTTCTTTGAAGAATTCGAAGAGTATTTGTGATATAACATCCTTAAAGGTTTTGTAGAATTCAGCCATGAATCCATTAGGTTTTGGGCTTTTTTTAGTTGGTAGAGTCTTTATTACTGAGTCAATTTCATTGCTTGTTATCGGGCTGTTAGGCATATTTATGTCTTCTTGTGTCAGTTTTGATAGTTTGTATGTGTCTAGGAATCTGTCCATTTCTTCACAATTTAATAGCTAAATCCTGGAAGCAGCCTGTATACTCATCAACAGATGATTGGGTACACAAAATGTGGTATCTATATATAATGGAATACTATTCTGAAATAAAGAATGACAAATGTGAGGCATTTGTAGGAAAATGGATGCACCTGGAAAATATAATACTGAGAGAAATAAATCAGACACATAAGTTTAAATACCGTATAGTATCTCTCATTTGAGTGAGGCAAAACACAAGCAAAGAAAATGATAAAGGATGGATAGAAATGAACAAGGGGACAGATCTCATCCAACAGGGAAATGTTTCAAGGAAACAAAGATAAGGGGTAAGGAGGGAAAGGGGAAGTGAGAGGAATAAAGATGTGCCATGTATAGGATCTTAATTATGCCAATCAGTGTAAATATATGCCTTAACGTGAGCTAAAACAAGTAATGTAGAAGGACATAGGAAATCAGAGGAGAAGGGCAGAGGAGGAGGGAGGGAAGGGTATTAGAAAAAAAGCTGTAATTTGTACATGTAACTACTCCCCAAGATAATTGTAAACGGCTAGAATTGCAAACATGTACTACTTAAAAAAAAAAAAAACTACCCCCTCAAAACAAAAGAAATGCATGACCCTCAAACCAACACTACAAAAGTTCTCAAAGATAACATAGCAAGAGACAATTAAATCAACAATGCCAAAAATTCTAATAGAATGAATACACCAGGCACAGTGTGCTGTTAAGAAGTGGGGGAAGGAATTAGCAACAGGAAAATAATGAAACAACAAAAATAAGTCAATGCCTTTCAGTACCAACTCTTCCTTTTGGTACTAACTCTTCATGTGAATTGCCTCAATTCCACAATCAAAAGACACACATTATCAGAATGAGTCAGAAAACAAAATCTGATGATAAGCTATATATAGGAAGCACATTTAAAGCAAAAAGACTTTCATAGACCAAAAATCAAGGGATGGAAAACAATATTCAACCTAATAAGAACCAAAAACCAAGCAGAAGTAGTTTTCCTATTTAGACAGAAAAGGCAAAGAAGGTCCTTCAATATTGGTTAAGGAAACAATTCAACAAGAAAAGACACCAATTATAAACATATGTGCACGGAACAATGCTGCACCCAACTTCATGAAACGTACATTACTGGACATAAAATATCAAGTAAGCATCAACAAAATTATATTTTTGGACCTCAACACCCCACTGTCAAAAAAAGACACATCAATTTAACAAAAAAGTCAATAAAATTTTAACAGAGTTGAACGAAAACTTTGAAGAACTGGACTTAATAGATATCTACAGTGTTCCACACAATAACAGGATATACATTCTTCTCAGCAGCATATGGAACTTTAACCAAAAGGGATCACATATATGCTCAAAAAGTATGTTTAATTAAATGTGAAAGATGCAAAAATTTCCCATACATATCATTAGATTGTGGTACAATGAAACTAGAAATTATTGGCAAAAGAAACTGTAGAAATTATACAAAAGCATGGAAATTAAATAATACTCTACTGAATAATCAATGAGTCACAGAAGAAATCGAGAAAGAAATTACATAGTTCCTAGAATCAAAAGTTAATGCCAATATAGATGTTCTATACACCAGTAATGAAATCACTAAGAAGGAAATCAGTAAAGTAATTCCATTCAAAGCAGGCATGAAATGTAAAATCTCTATTAGTAATCCTAACTAAGGATGTGAAAGAACATTACAATTAAAATCATGAAAACACCAAAGAAAGAAATTGTAAAAGACACTAAAAGGTGGAATGCCTTTCTGTGTTCATTGATTGGGAGAATAAATATTGTTGATATGACTATACTACTGAAAATGATCTACAGATTTAATGTACCTTCCAACAAAATGCATGTAATATTCTTAACAGAACTACAAAAAAATTCCTAAAATTCATATATAGGACAAAAGACCTTGAATAGCCAAAGCATTCTTAAGCAAAAGAAAAAAAAATGCTGCATTGTAATGGCATTTGTATAAAAACAGAAACATAGGTCAGTGAAATACAGTAGCAGACCCAGAAAAATATTCATGCATCTTCTGCCAAATGATTCTCAACAAAGGTGCTAAACATATATGTTGGAGAAAATACAGCCTCTTTAACAAATGGTGCTGGGGAAACTGGATATTCACATGTAGAATGTTGTAACTATATTCCTGCCTCTCATCTTGGAGAAAAATCAACTGAAACTATATCAAAGACCTTAATGTAAGACCTGAAACTCTGAAACTAGTAGAGGGAAACATAAGGAAAACATTTCAAGATATGGGTAAAATGACTTTCTGGATAGGACTGTAAAAGCACAGGAAAAAAAGCAAGAATTGACAAATGAGATTACATGAAACTGAAATGGTTTTGCATTGAAAAAGAAACAATAAACAGAGTGAAGACACAACCTACAGGATGGGTGAAAATCTATGCCAGCTACCATATTTATATAACAGAGGATTAATATTCAGAACATATAAAGAAAAAACCTTAACAGTAAAATAATAAGCAATATAATTTAAAATAGGCAAATTATCTGAATAGGCTCTTTTCAAAAGACACGTAGTCAATAAATATATGAAACAGTGATCAACATATTTGGCCATTACAGAAGTGTAAATCAAAACTAAAATGAGATTCCATCTCACCCTAGTTAGATTGGCTGTTATCAAAAATACAGAATAGCAAGTGCTGGTGAGGATATAGAGAAAAAGGAACCCTTATACACTATTCACAGGAATGTAAATTAGTATAGCCACAGTGAAAAGCAGAATGGCAATTTCTCAAATATATAAATATAACGTTGACCCAGATATCCCAATTCTGAGTATATGTCCAAAGTAAATGAAGTTGACATACAAAAAGATAGCTATATGCCCATGTATACTGTGGCAAAATTCACAATAGTCAAGATATGGAATTGGCCTAGATGCCCATCAACAGGTGAATGAATAAAGAAAATATGGTGTATATATTCACAGTGGATTATTATTCTGCCACAGAGAAAATGAAATCATGTCCTTTGCAAGAAAATGAATAGAACTCAAGGACATCATGTTCAGCAAAGTAACTCGGAAACAGAAAGACAAGTATCACATGTTTTCTCTCACACGTGGGGGAAAGGAGGACTTCAAAGTAGAAGAGGGAAAAAATAAAAAACAAAGTAGAAGAGGGACTACTAAGGACTGGGAAGGGGAATGGAGGACTGGACAAGTGGGATGGTAGAAGAAGGGTGGGTGGGATAGATGAACAATGCAAACATGTAGCAAAATAGCATAATGAATCCCATTAACTTGTAGAATTAATGTACACTGATAATTATACTTTTAAAAATAGACCAAGTGAAATTGTAAAACTAAAAAAAAATAGCTAAAATAAAATGACATTGGGATGGAAAGAAACTGAACATAACAGAAAAGGAGTCATAAACTAAAAAGATACATATAATTTCGTCTCGAAAATATGATACAAACAAAATAAAGAGAAGAAAGAACAAAAACTGCAGATCTGTGGAAATACCAAATGGTCTTACATATGTGTAACTGGTATCCCAAGAAGAAAGGAGAGAATGAAGCAGAAAAAATATTTGAAAGTATAATAACCCTCAATTTTTTTCAACATTGATAAAAGATAACAACCCACAAAACCAAGAAGCTCAAGAAAACTCAAACATTATAAATACACAGAACACACTTTTGGACCTAGAGTCAAATTCTGAAGACCAAAGGAAAACAAAAATCTTGACAGCAGCAAGAAAATGAAGTAATATTCCTTACAAGAGAACAATGATAAGAATAATACTTTCTTTTCAGAAATAAGGAAGGTAATAATGTAAAAATGTTAAGAGTGAAAGTAAAAAACAAACACACAGAAAGCTAAAATAATTCATGTCTCACTGACCCACATTATAAAGAATACTTAGAAAAATTAAATAAGCCAATGAAAAATAATATCAAATACATGCCTAGTTCTGCAGGAAGAAGTGAAAAATATTAGGAAGAGTAAATTGACCAATATATGAAAACAGGCTTTTAAATATTTATTCATATTTTCTTAACATATATTACTAAATCTCCTAAAAACTATTGGCTGTTAAATATAAACATAATGACAAAGGAATGTGTGATTTTTGGAGACATGTAAAAAACGTGTGATAAGAACCCAAAGGGTGGGAAAGTAGTATTGAAACATGGCGCTACAAAATTATTAAACAATTAATCACATAATATATTTTGAATGAAGACTGTGATAATTTAAAGACACACTATAATCTCTAAACCAATTATTTGAAAACGGAGAAACTATGACTAAGCTATGAACAGGGAAAAGATACTAAAGTAATGAATTTACTAACCAAAAAACCCCTAGAAAAATAGGAACAGGAAAAAAAAAGGGCCAATGAGACAAATTGAAATCAAACATCAAGATGGTGGAATTAAATATTAAATATTAGTTATTACATTAATTGCAAGTAGACTGAGCACCAATTAAAAGGAAGATTGTCAAACTGAATAATAAAGTAAGAACCTATATATGTTTCTTACTTCATATATACTTTAAACAAAAATATGCAAATAATCAAAAGATGAAAAAAGGTATCTCATGCAAACTCTAAGCATAAGAAAGATGCTACAACTATATTAATATCTGACAAGGCAAAACTCATGATGAAAAATATTTGTAGAGATAAAGAAGGACACTTTGCACTTCATTCATATATATATATATATATATGTGTGCATGTGTAGGGGGGTGTGTCTGTGTGTATATATATAAAATATAAAAGGTAGGTTTACAATGGCCACCTGTAAGGTCAGGTGTGGAAGAATGAAAAGGGGCAGTCTGCATGCTGGAGAGCTGAATAATCCAGCCAAAGACAGAAGAGCTGGAGCTCTCTGCAGAGTCCCATAGGTAGCTGGAGGGTCTACACTGGAAGGCTGAAGTCTGAGCTGGGAGGCTGAAGGGTCTGCACTGGAAGCCTGGGGACAGATGTCCCAAACAGAAAGTGAAGATTGTTGCTCCTTCAAAGAAACCAAAGTGAGGCTTCCTTCTTCTGTCTCCTTTTTGTTCCATTCAGGCTATAAACCTATTGGCTAGTGCACTCACACCAGGGTGGGTTTTATGTCTTTAGTAAATCCATCCAACCACACCCAGAATGGTACTAATCTAATCTGTTGGACAGTCTTTACTCAAACTGATACAATATTTAACTGTCACACCTGGTATGCACAAGACCCCAGTATCACAGAAAAGAAGATAAATTTTAAAATTGAAACAGGTAGTAGAGATTGTAAACAAAGTCAAAAGTTGGCATGTTGAGAAGATTAATAAAAGTAATAAACACTGAGCAGTATTATCTAGAAGACAAAATAATTATCGAAGAAGGTATTTCTTATAAACTATGATATGTTACAAATATAAAGGTGATACTATGAAGAACTGTGTGCCACTAAATCTAACACCTAAGAAGAAATAAACAAATTATTTAAAAGGCATCAATTACCAAAATGAATAGAAGAAACAGGAAATTTTTATTTCAGTTTTTAAAAAACTTTTTCAGACAATGGCTCACTACGTAGTTCAGACTGACCTTGAACTCACTCTGTAGACAAGGCTGGCCTCAAACTCATGGCGATCTTCTTGCCTCAGTCTCACAAGTACTAAGATTAATGAAATTGAATTCATAGTTAAATAACTTCCTACATATAAATCTGCATTAGTCACACTAGCCACATTTTAATTACTTAAAAGCCACATCACATGTGTCTAATGGCAGCAATATAGGGTAGTAAAGATTGAAAACATTTTCATCATTACTGAAAATTCAATAGGACAAACTTGATTCAATGAAACCTTAAAAACCCATCATGTATCTTTTCTAAAAATGTAAAAGCTGACTTAAAATTTCTTTATCAAGTCAAAAGACCTAGCATAGTCAAAACAATCTTGAAAAAGAACAAAGTTGAAGGACTCACACCACCTGAATTCAAGATTATATAGAGCAATAGTGATCAAGAAAATATAGCACTAGCAAGAGGAAAAGCTAATAGACCACTGGCAAAACTAGAAAGGAGGTAAATAAGCTCACACATAACATTTTTCAAAAATGATGCAAAATTATTCACTAAAGCAAAGAAGGATTCAACAAATAATTGAATAATCATATGGAAGAAAGTCCTAGACTATAACTTTGTATGACACACAAAAACAGTGTTTAAGCTGAATCATAAACTCAACCACTACAGTTAAAACTATAAATCTAATGGAGAAGCATAATATGTTTTCAGACTTCTAATGGGGTGAGGCTTATTAGAACACAGAAAGTATGAACTATAAAAGAAAAAAATTATTTACTTCACTAAAACTAAAATGTTTTAGTCATTAAAAAATCATTAAGGTAATGAAAAGCTAAGCTACAGGTTAGATGAAAATATTTGCAAAATAGACAAATTGCCAGGTGTGATGGCACATGCTTGTAATCCCAGCACTTGGGAGTCTGAGGCAGGAGGATTGTGTTGAGTTTGAGCCAGTCTGTGCTACATCATGAGTTCAAGGCCAGCCTAGAATACATGGCAAGACTCTGTCTCACCACAACCTGCTCGAATAAAGAACAGACAGATGACTTGTATCCAGAATACAAAGAGATAATTCTTGCAACTCAGTAATAAGTTAAAATCTACTCAGTAAAAGTGGATAAAACACTTGCAAATATACCTCACAAATCGAGATATGTGACTAGAAAATAAGAACATGAAATAATCCTCAATAAAATTTATCACCAGAAAAATGAAAATTAAAACAATGAGGTAATGCTGCATACCCACTAGAATTGGTTAAAAAAAAATGACATCGAATCTTAGAGAGAATAGAGTAACCAAAACAGTCATACAATCTGGGCAATTTAGCAAAGTCTTTTTTCAAAATAAAAAATTTTTAAAGGCCTAGGAATGCAGCTCAGTGGTAGAGCTCTTGCCTATGCAATGCACTAAATTTAATCTCCTATAACACATACACACATACACACATACATACATACACACACACACATTTTAAAGCCAATTGATTTGATACATTAATGATATCTGAAAATCACTTTCAGAGGGGTACCTAGAATAATGTTAATTGAAAAATTAGGAGCCAGTATTCTTGTGGGAGGCCATATTCACAACTGAATAAAACATGAAGGCATAATAAAAACATTTTGAGGCAAACAACAGCTGACAGCATTTGTTACTAATAGACTTCACTACAAGAAATACAAAAGGAAATATTTCAGGGTGGAATGAAAAAGACCCCAGGGGGAAGCCTGAATTTGCAGGAAGGAATGAATAACATTAGAACTGGTAAACATGTTTATTAACATAAAAGATTATTTTAAATTCCTGTAGAAGATTATTGAAAGTTTAAAGCAAAAAGAATAAATAAATCACAAAATATCTAAAAGGACAAGAAATGTATTAAGACTATTTGGTGGGTTTTATAACACAAGTAGGAGTGATAACAATGTGATAACAATGTCAGTGGCTAGGTAGGATGAAGATGGAATTATATCATTTTGAGTTTTTATATTGTAAAGTAGTAGAATAGTAGTTCAAAGTTAAAATCTGATAAATTAAGGCTATATTTTATATATATCCAGAGCAACCAATAAAAATTGAATCAAAAGTGAATAGTTTAAAAGCCAATAAAGATAAAAATTGAATTACTAACATATCCTTGATTAATAAAAAAGGACTGAAAAAGAGGAAGAGAGTTATAAATGTAAAAAGGCAATTATAAAACCAAATAGAAAAATGGTAATTTAACATGCACATGTTAAAAACAATAAGTGTGAATAGATTAATTCAATCAAAAGATAGAAATTGTCAGCTTTTTTTAAAGACCAAACTACATGTTATTTAGAAGAGACACACTTTAAGCATAAGGATGCAAACATATTGAAAATAGTGTAAAGAAGATAGACAGTGCAAGCATTATTGTTAAAACATGGACATCAAATAAGGTAAACATCCAGAAAGGGAAAATTATCAGAGATAAAGTGGTTTATGTCAGAATTTAAAGAGGTTCAATTCATCAGAAAGACATTATAACTCTAAATGTTTGTGCACCCAGTGACATATCCTCAAAATAAAAAAGAAAAATGACATAATTAAAAGAAAAATTCAAGAAATCCACAATCATAATTGGTGGGGTTTTGTTTGTATTTTTGGTTTCGGGGGCTTTTTATTTTGTTGTGTTTTACATTTTCGTGCTAGAGATTAACCTCAGGGCCTTCCACACTCTACTCACATGCTTTTCCACTGAGCTACATTCCCAGATCCTTATGGTTATGGATTTTATTACTCTTCTCTTGGTAATGCATAGAACAACAAGCCAGAATGCAAGATTGAATGATTTGCTTTAATGGACATGATGGAATGCTACATCTAACAACTGCAAAATACACATTGTCTACAAAGTAAACATGGAACACTAATCAAAACAGACCACATGCTAGGTCTTAATACAATTATTAATAGATTTCAAAAGATTGAAACACTAAAATAAAGCAGAAGAAGGTCAGTTTAACTGAATACTAATTTCTGAAAGAAAATTAAATGTATTAGAAGATAAATCCAGAAGGTCTGGCAATAGACTAACAGAAACTCTAGAGAAAAATAATAAAGAAGCGGAGGGAAAGAAATTATTTAAGAAGTCAGGCATGAAAATTTCCAAGAACTAAAGGATACTAATCATCAGACTGAAAGGCCCACACAGTTTTCAGCACTGTAAATTAAAAAGAAACATACACACAGACACACACATGTGTACACACATACATGAAAACACAAATACACCGTCTTGTTTTCACAAAATTTCACAAAGCCATGAATAAAGAAGTTTCTAAAATTTTTGAAATTAAAAAACTAGAAGTCTTTTAAAATAATTTAGATTCAAGATGGTTTCAGTTTTCTCTACAGTTCTTAATATTTGGAAAATGATAGTGTAATGCCTTAAACAATCAAAGGGAACATTATTCTCTGCCACAAATCCTACAGCCAGGCAAACTATTAATCAAAGGAAATCGACCACCCTCAATCACTTTTTTATAGGAAGATAGTTGAGGATGAGCTTTAGCAAAAGAGAAGAGTAAAAAGAAGAAAAAAACCAGGTGGTGGAATTAAGGAATTTTTGTCTCCAAACTAGAAAAGCAGTAGAGGAGGAAGGCAGAGCCACAGGGACACCAACTGCACAATATGAAGCAATGGGTCAGAGGAGTTAGCAGAATTTCTCCTGGTAACAAGAGGGTAAAAATAGAAGATTTTTAGGGTGGACATTTTGACAGAAAAAAGCAAAACATTTTAGGGAAGATACAGAAAAGTGAGAGAAAATTTATACTAACTACAGGAAAATAGCTGCTCAACATCTGCCACTGGCCAATTTGACTCTAAAGTGAACAATATTTTAGTGTTCAAAATAATGCCAACACTGCTTACAGACTTCATGTAAAAAGTTCTATAACAACAGTAGGAGGATTGGGTATCTGAAATGTTAGTTTAACATGAGAACAAAATCCTAATGTATCAGATCTGAAAATAAATGATAACTAAGGCTGAAATATTTAAAATAGTGGAATAAAATATTTAAAACTGTGAAGTAATCAGCTAAAAACTCAAAAGTGATTAAAACCGAGTTATGAAGACCAGGGATAATTGGGCAGAAATGATTATTTTTAATATGGTATTCAATTGTTAAAATTATATGTATTATTTGGAATAACAGTTTATATTAGATATTATTAAACAAATACCACATCTTTCTTTTGCTAAAAAGGAGAAATACCACCAGATAAAGAAAATATCTCTGGAGCCGAGTACAGAGGCATATAGCTGTAATTCCAGCTACTGGAGAGGCTGGGGCAGGAGGACTGCAAGTTAGAGGCCAGCTTGGGCAAATTTAGCAAGATCATGTCTCAAAATTTTAAAAATAATAAAATGACCTGGGGGTGTAGCCTAACGGTAGAGTGCCCCTGTGTTCACTTCCTAGTACTAAAGAACAAAAAGAATAGAAAATACATCAATAGCATTTTGTGTTAATTACCATGACATGTCATACCATGGTACAGACAACTGGTATCTTCTCTTACCTCTTGGTAAAACGTCTATTTTGTTTCAGCAAATCACACCTTTTGAATTCCTAGTCCAGAGAAAAGACTGACTACATATATTTATTGTCACTTCCTCAAATAATGATTATTAATAACAGTTATTAATAATACCTAATACTTACATAGTGCTTACTAAGAATCAGACACTATTCTAAGTACTCTACATATCTTAATTATATTAATTTCCACAGGAACTGTATCAGACAGATGTTATTTTTTGTCTGTTTTATAGATGATAAAATTGAGGCATAGAGAGGTAAATACTCATACTTGATGAATGACAGAGACAGTAATATGGTTGTAAAGTCCATACTATTAACAATTGTACTATCCTGTCTTGCAATTAAAATTCCATTAAAATAAAAGAAAATATAAACCAAAATGCCAAGTTGTTTCACTCTCCCAGGAAAAATTCTTCAATGGTTTTCCTTTATATTTACAAATAATACAACCTCTAGCAGGGCATGGTGGTGAACACTTATAATCCCAGCACTCTAGGAAGCTAAGGTAGGAGTATTTCACGTTCAAGCTCAGCTTGAGCAATTTAGTTCGACTCTGTCTCAAAACTTTTAGCCATAGTTTCAATACCTATGATTCCTTCTCTAACCCCACCTACTACTATATTGTTCTTTGTTTGGGCCTTCTTTTTGTTCCTTGGATTTGCCAGTTGCTATCCTGTTTTAAGGAAGCAGTGCAGTTCCCTGTGCCTGAAACACCATTACTTAGATCTTCTCTAGTGGACTCTTCATAAATTTCATAGTTGCTCAAATCATAGATAATTAATAGTTAGCATCCCATAATTTTATGATCAAAGCAAATACTTATCCTGACCATATTATCTAAACCAGAGCTAGCCTCTTATCTGTATCACATTTATCTGTTAATTTTCCTCATAGAACATAATATTCTCTGAAATTACTTCACATATTTGTTACCTAGTTCTTTTCTATTAGAAATTATTTTAAAATGTTTAATAGTACATGTTTGCAGTACATAATATTTACTTTCTTTCTTTTTTTTTTTTTTTTTGGTGCTGGGGATTGAACTCGGGTCCTTGTGCTTGCAAGGCAAGCACTTTAACCACTGAGCTAAATCCCCAGCCCCAGTATTTACTTTCTTTGTGTGGAGTTGGCACATATACATAAAGCACCTCAATTCATACCCTCCCCCATCTCTTGATCTTTTTTTCTCTTTGCAAAAGATCCACCTCCCTACTTCCTATTGTCTTATTATTACTAGAATGCCTGTCATTTCTCTATTGTATCCACAGTACTCATCTCCTTTTCTTCTTTTTTCTCTTACTTCCTTACTGCTTAGAACACTGACTGGTAAAGACTTTTCTAAGTGCTCAGTAATAACTAGTTTTGCAGAGAGAAGGTAAGACAAAGAGACTGGAAATAGATTACAAACCATCAATGGATAAGTGAGTTCAGCAAATTTCTGGAAGCCAAAGAAGCAGATTAAAGAATGGTAATTAGTAAAGCAGAAAAGAAGCCAAAGCCTAGGAAAAAGGGAACTATAGCAGATAACATTGCAAAATCTTTCCGAAAGAACCCTAGGATTGAGAGTGAGAAGTAAGCAGAAAATGGGGAAAAAATATAGGCCTATATATTTTGATTTCCTAGCCACATATCTCCCATTCTACCAGAAAAAAATGCCATGAAGCTAAGCACTTATCCTCAGACAAGGACTTCCTGGAGAAAACATAAAAACTAGTGTTTGAGTTAGTGTCTCAGAATAAAGCCTTCCTTCCAGCACATCAGCTAATTTACTCCGTGTTCATCCTAAGCTAAAGCCTGCCAGACCATAAGCCTTGCTAATACACACTAAGCTCCCAGGTATCTTTTCTATTTTCCCATGCATAACTATGAATGGATAAGCTCTGACCACAAGATGAGTAAGCAAAGCTTCTAACTAGAAAGAGACAAAATTAATGAATGATCTCTGAAGAACAGGCTATGTGAAAATGAAGATAACTCCAAAACAACTATCATCAAAACAAAAGGAAATCTAACTCTGCAAATATTCCTTAAAAAAAAAAAGGAAGAAAAGAAAAGAAAAGAAAACAATTGAATCATGAAGAAAAAACCCACTCAGAGAACAACAAAAAGCTATTGGATATTAAAATGTGAATTCAAAAAGTGGGAAAAGTCAAGTAGAATAGTTGGAAGATAAGGAGAAACATACTGAATTTCATCTATATAAAAACACCAGAGATGGACAATAAGAAAAACAAAAAGATAGAACACTATTCCAGAAGCTAGAAGAAGAAAAAAAAATGTAGAGAAATAATAGAAGAGAAGAAACGTAACAGTGGGAAGAGAGTGAAGTTCCCACATCCACAGGAAACCTGGGCCATGGAGGAAATGGCCTGGGGAACCAGAGACCCTAAAACTCACTAGAGCCATTTTGATCCCTGGCCAATTTCTGGCTTGTGGATTACATGCCTTAATAACAGCCTCTGGCCAACTCTGAGCCCCCTATGCATTTTGTTTGCCCTCAGCACAGGGAACCAGAGGTGCTAACTGAGCAACCTGATTATGGATGAGGACTACACCTGGGGAGAGAAAGTAACCCCAGAGTGTTGACAGCTCCAGGGAAAAACAATGGACCAGGCCAGCGGTACTAGCTCCTCCAAAATCCAACAGCTTTTGTAAACTAAAAACAATGTGGGTTTTTACTCTGAAAGTGACTCCTTCCACATGGCAGGCTAGAATTAAAGAAATCTAGCGATTCTATATCATTATCTAGTGATTCTATTATTAGCATTCATCATATTTGCAAGAATTTAATCAGGAGCATTTTTTGGAAGGGGTTAATTGTTTAAGGCAGAGCCACAGAACAATTATAGGAAAACTTCACTTCAGGGATTCCATGATGACCTTATCACAGTGACTGGGGTAGAAACAACCACAAGAGACAGTTTCTGAGAAGGAGCAGGCTACACATAGACCCCCAGAAAAGTTTAAGCTCAGACTGGGAAGGCCAAAGTGTGCTGATTTCTGTGCTGAGAAGCTAGGCCTCAGTATTTGTGACTTTCAGAGGAAGCTGGATCTGAAAGTGATTATGTTAAGTCCAGAGGTCTTCTTGAACCCCTGCCCCACTGCCTACAACCAGCACAGAGATCAGTGGTCTGATTGATTTCATAATCTACAAATGTGAGCAAAGACCCCCATCACCTTGAGTGGTAGTCAGAGCCCAGGGTATGGAGACAAAGGAGCCTCTGGAGCAGGGGAGGGGGTCACCTCACAAAGTGACAGGCAGCAGACCTAAGCAGAGAAAACCATGACTTGCTGAATTTCAAGACTGTAGATCCTAGGGGAAAAAAAAACACTTATTCAATAATACAGAAGAAAAAAAGATTTTTGATTCATGTTTTATCTTTTCCTTTTTTCTTTATTTTTGTTTTGTTTTGGTTTCTTCATTTTTTTTGAAAAGATTTGGGGTTTTTTCCCCCTTTTTTCTGTGATTTTTTCTTTTTCTTCTTTTTCTTTTTTCTTTCTTGTGTTTCTTGTCTGTTCTCAGTTAATCTAATTCTATTAATTTTTTTCACTCCTTTCTGGGATCATTTATCTCGCTTTTCTCTCTTATTTTCCATTGCTTGATTTTTCAAATTTAACATTCTTATATTCTCTGATTCTCTGCCTCCTCTATTGTCTCTAATATAACTCTTAAACTTTATGAGTATTTAAATAGTTAATTCTATGCTATTGCTGTTGAATTCTTTTCTACTTTTAGTGGAGATATAGTTGTAGTTAGTAGCTATTTACTGTATCTCAATTTTTGCTTTTTCATAATGTTTATACTATAATTATAGATGTCTTTTCTATGGTTAATGGTGTTACATTATTGGTTCTCATGGTATGTCAATATCCAGTTTGATGGATTTGATGCAGTTAAATTTGTAATTTGATACAATTTGTCTTTGATGCAATTAATCTTAGTGATTTTGTTGCTACTTCCAGGGTGGCATAGTTGTTGATATTAGTTGGTTTCCTCTGTATGCCAATATGTGAATTGCATTTGTGTTGTTAACAATATTGTGGTACATTCACAAAGACCTGGGTACTAGGGCAACTTGCATCATACCCTTCCGAATTAATGGAGGTGGTTGGATTTTCAAACAGAGAAAAAGGCTTATAATTACCAGTGTCCACAGTGTATTACTGAAAAGCAAACATGAACTAAAGAGGCCTCCATACTAGCAACAAAGTCTTTACACTATAATCAATCCATAAACACCAGCACAAAAAATAGACATTTACAGAGACAAGGCAACAAAATGCCACCCAAAATTCACAATTCCTGTGATGCTGATCCACTATGTAGCAAGATGGAGGAAATAAAAAGCCACACAGTGAAACTATTCACAATGATAAAAGAAGAGATTTAAAAAGATCAAGAGAGTGGTCAGCAAGCTCAGAGAATATTCAACTAAACGGATAATGAATTTAATGCACAAAATGATAAGTGAATTTACAGAAGATAGTAAAAAAAAAAAGCTGTCTGAGCTAACCAAAATGATACAAAACAAGAATATCCAGATAAAAATTAGAGTCCATGAAATGGTACCACACAGAAATTAGGAGATTAAAAATGGGTGAAGAAGTGACCAATGTGAGGACGAAGTGTAAGAACTAGAAACTAAGACTGATGTCAGTGACAAATTTCTCAAGGATTCTTTAAAAACAAAAGGAAAACATGAAAAATTAATCCAACAGCTCCTAGATGACTCAAAGAAAACCAAGTAAGATCATGTAGAATTATTGAAAAATTGTTAGACAGAAAAAGTGGCATATAAAAATGTTTGTGGAAATAATAGTGCAAGATTTTCCAAATATGAGGAAAGAATTTAACATACAGGTAAGTGATGTATGTAGGACCCCAAATAGCCATGATCAGAATAGAACCTCTCCACAACACATCAAAGACAAAATTCCAGAAGTCTAAGGACCAAAGCTATTAGAGGAAAGCAATGAATCACCTATAAAAGTAAGCCCATGGCAATTATAGCAGGCTTAACAACACAAAACTGAAAGCCCAAAGAGCTTGGAGTGATGTGTTTCAAGCCTCCAAAAGAAACAACTTCCAAGCCAGATTGATAGATCTTGCAAAAGTATTTTTAAAAATTGTTGGTGAAATAAGGTCTTTCTATGAGAAAGAACACCTTAAGAAATTCATGACCACTAAAGCAGCATTCCAAAAAATTCTCAGGGACATGCTGGAAAGACACAATGAACCATCAATTCCATAAAAACTAATACAATGAATACACCAGGCAGGTTGAATAGTTAGGCAGAAAGGGAAAAAAATAGACTCAGCAAAAGGAAAATAATACAATGGCAGAAATAAGTCAGTACCATTCAGTATTAACACTCATGTGAATGGTCTCAATTCTCCAATTAAAACACAAACAGTGAAGAATGGATAAAAAAAAAAAGAAAAACCAAGGATATGGTTTATAAAAGAAACACATTTAGTCCAAAAAGACATTCAGACACCAAAAATCAAAGGATAGAACATGCAATGCCAACAAGGAGGAGTAGCTATCATATTTTCAGAAAAAATGGACTTCAGGCTGATACTAATCAGGAGAGTCAAAAAGGTCAGTACATATTGGTTATGAAAACTGTTTAAGAGGAAGAGATAACAATTATAAACATATATGCACCAAACACCAGGGCCAGCAACTTTATGGACAAAAAAAAAAAAAACACTACAGGTCATAAAAGATCAGAAAAACATCAACATTATACTAGGGGATCTCAATATCTACTCTCACAAATACACTGGAAAAAATCAACAAAGAAGTAAAGGAGTTGAAACAAACTTTGAAATACATGGACTTAATAGTTACCTATGGTGCTACCCTGAACGACAACAGAATAGACATTCTTCTCAGCAGCAAATGAAACTTTCTTCAAAGTAGACCACATATGAGTCAATAAAACATGTTTAAGTAAATGCGAAATAATCGAACTTATCTCATATACTATCAGATTATAGCACAATAAAATTAGAAATAAATGGCAAAAGAAATCACAAAAATTATGAAAATACATGGAAATTAACAATATACTCTTGAGAAATCAGTGGGTCATAGAAGAAATCAGGAAAAAATTAGACAGTTCCTTAAATCAAATGATAATATCAGCACAACATACCAGAAACTATAAGACACAGTGAAAAAAAGTCTTAATAGGGAAGTTTACAGCTATGAACGCCTATATCAGAAAACAGAAAAAAAAAAAAAAGAAAACAGAACAAGTCCAAATATACAGCCTAATAATCCACCTGAAGGTCTTAGGAAAATGAGAACAATTAAAATTCAATGTTAGTACAATGAAGGAAATTATAAATATAAAATATATATTAATAAAATTGAGATTAAAAACAATATAAGAATCACTAAATAGAAGAGCTGGTTTCTTCAAAATAAATAATACCTTAATCTTACCAAAGAGAGGAAAGAAAGGCTCAAGTTAATGCATTTAGAAATGAAAAGTGTGAAATCACAAAGAACACATATGAAATTATTGAGATTATCAGTAATTATTTTGAGAACATTTATTTTATTAGAAAACTCAGGGAAAAAAATAAATAGGTTCTTAGATACATCTGAATCACCAAACTAAACCAAGAATATTTAAACCCTGAATAGTCTAATAATGGGTGATGAAATTAAAGCAGTAATAAAATCTCTACCAACTAATAAAATCCCAGAACCCTATGGATTCACTGCTGAATTCTACAAGAACTTCAGAGAAGACTGAACACCAGTACCTCTCAAAGTCTTTAATGAAATTGAAAGGTAGGAAGTACTCCCAAAGCCATTCCTGGAAGCTAACATTACCCTGATTTCAAAACCAAACAAAGACCCAAAAATAGAAGCGAACTAGGGACCAATATCTTTAATGAACATAGATGCTGAATTACTCAACAAGATACCAGAAAACAGAACGTGCAAATCATCAAAAGATCATACATTATGGCCAAGTAGGCTTATATCAGGGATGCAAAAATGGACAAACTGTCAATAAATCTAAACATCAAATAAAATGAAACAAGGACAAAAATTACATGATCATCTAATAAATGCAGAAAAAGCCTTTGAAAAATTCAACACCTTGTATGATGAAAACTGAGAAGAACATAGGTACAGAATGACTTTTTCTCTATCTCATAAAAAGGTCTTTATGGAAAAGCTACTGCCAACCTCATATTAAATGAGGGAACACTGAAAGCTTTCTTTCTAAAATCATGAACAAAACAAGATGTTGGACAGGCATGGTGGTGCATACCTATAATCTCATCACTCAGGAGGCTAAAGCAGGAGGATCCCCGCAAGTTTGAAGCCAGTGTGAACTACACAGTGAGTTAAAGCCCAGTCTAAATTAGATAGCAAGACCCTATCTCAAAGAAAAAAGAAACGAGGAAGTCCACTATCACTACTCCTGTTTCATATAGAAGTAAAAACGTTAGTCAGGGTGATCAGCCAAGTGAAAGAAATAAAAAGGATCTGTAGAGGAGAGGAAGAAGTGAAATTATCATTATTTGCAGATGACATGGCCTTCTACAAAAAAGACTGAATTTTTTCCCTAAAAGAATACAAGAATTAGTAAACAAATTCAGCAATGTAGCAGACTACAAAATCAAAACACAAAACAATCAACAGCATTCCTGTACACCAATAATAAACTCTCCAAGAAAGAAATTAAGAAAAACATACCATTCACAGTAGAATCACAAAACATAAAATACTTAGAAATTAGCCCAGCCAAGGAAGTGAAAGACCTGTACAACTAAATCTACAGTATTCTGAGAAAGAAGATCAAAGAGGACTTCAGAAAACCAAGACATCTCTTTTTCCTGGATAGGCAAAACTGACACTGTCAAAATTGCCATACTTCCAAAACTGATGTACAGATTTAAATCAATCGCAATCAAAATAACAATGGCATTTCTCACAGAACTAGAGAAAACAATTCTAAAATGTAAATGAACCATAAGAGACCCAGGATAGCAAAAGCAATCCTGGGCCAAAAGAGCAAGGATGGAGGCATCACAGGCCCAGATTTCAAGTTATATTACAAAGCTACAGTAATAGAAACAACATGATACTGAATAAAAACATACGTGTAGGTCAATGGAACAGAATAAAGGAAGCAGAAACAACTCCAGATACATTCATCTTTCTGATCTTAGACAAAGGGACCAAAAATATACACTGGAGGAATAATAGCCTCTTTTACAAATGGTGATGAGAAAACTCTATACCCACAGGCAGAAGACTGAATCTTGACCCATATCTCATTATATACTACCATAAATCCAAATGGATGAAAGATCTAAATTTTAAAACAGAAGCAGTTCATCTGCTGGAAGATAAAATAGGTAAAACTGCTGAAGACATAGATGTAAGCAAGGTCTTTCTGAACAGAAACCCAGTTGCACAAGAAATAACATGAACAATCAACAAATCGGATAATATCTCACTACAAAGCTTCTGCACAGCAAAGGAAACAACCAACATGGTTAAGAGACAACCTACAGAATGGGAAAGATTTTGCCAGATATTCCTTGGACAGAGGACTAATATCAGAATATATAAAGAAATGAAAAAATTAGGCCCTTCAAAATAAAATATCCAATCGAATAATGGGCAGATGAAATAAATAGACTCTTCTCATAAAAAGAAGTACAAATGGCTAAGAAATTTGTGAAAAGAAATTTCAATATCTCTGGCCATTAGAGAAATTCAAATCAAAAACTTATTGAGGTTCCATCTTATAAGATGGAACCTCATCTTATTTCACAAATAATTGTTGTCAAGAAATCGATTAAGGGGTCTATGTTGGGTCCAAGGCCGGAGAGCGGAGTTGATTGCTCAAGGTCTGTCAGGATCCCAGGAAGAAGTGCCACTGAATCCTGGGCCCTACGTATCAGAAAGGATCGTGGCTGCAAGAGATGGGAGTGTTTCCAATTCAGGGTCTTGAGACAACCACGAGAGCCAAGAATCACATATGCCTAGAAGACACTGAACAAACAGGACTCTCCTAAAAAGTATTGATATTTGTCTTCAAGCAACCTCCCATAATCAAAATATAAAAATCAGCACTGAAACTAAAAGGAGGGAAATACATATAGATACCAAAAAAATAAAAAGAAAGAAAATGTCAAGACCCAGAAGTAAAATACAACCCCAGACCCCCCAGCTCATCCAGAACAAATCCAGAGGACAATGAAATAGAGGAAATTGGAAAACACTCAACCAAACTTTCAAAAATGATAGCAGCAGAAGTTAAAAAACAGATGGATGAGGTTATAGAGAACATCAGATTGGAAATAATTGGCCAAGTTAAGTCAGAGATGATGACCATAATGAAAGAC
>PVJO010021535.1:0-29909 GCA_004026905.1 Hystrix cristata | reverse complement strand
CCCCCAATTTCAGTCTCACATCCTTTTGATCCCAGCAGAACAATGCCAAACCGATCAATGGATCAATTTAGTAATCACACACTCTAGATCCAGCTATCTCTTACCACATGAGGCTTTGGGGGGACATCTAGACACAAACCATAACACTTCATGGCTACCTCTGCCCACCAGGGCACAGCCTGCACATGGTACCTGTTCTCAGACGAGCACCAGACAGCACACAGCCTCCGGGCTCCAGGTCTGCTCGCCTTTATCTCCCTGCGTCCTTATCACCATCCCTCCAGCCAGTCTCCTGGTGCCCAAGCTACGCACAGGCGCCCCCATCTTGGGCTGACCAGGCTGCCTGTCCCATTCTCCCTCCGTTCACCAGGCGAGGGGGCCCGGCCACCCTCTAGCAGCGAGTAGGACCCCTGGGAACAGACAGTAAGCAATTACTCGTGCGTCAGTCAGTCAGGCAGGCAGAGACATGGAACCCAAGGCAGCAGGTAGAACAGCTGGTCCTAAGTCCCTCTGAACACAGACCCTTGGCAATATCCCATGCCAATTCAACTGCTCGGGAGGGACCCAGACCACCTGGGACGCCAGCCACTCAGTGACTGTGGCAACCTGCCTGCTCTTGCCAGCTAGCAGCAGTCCCCCTGGGCAGCCTCCGGCCCACCAGCACAGCTGCTCTTTCTCAAACAAATCAGTCACCTGCTGTCATGCAGGTCGCTGGGCTCCACCCCCAGAGCGTCTGGGTCTGAACCAGAATTTGCATTTTGAACAAATTCCCAAGTGATGTCCTGAGCCCGGGGCCATGCCAGACACTCCACCTACCTGACTCTAGGTGCCCTACTGCTACCCAGGCAAAGCAGTGGGAAGCCAGGGACGCCTCAGTGACCTTGGAGAGAGGAGGCGTGGTCACCTGTGATGGTCAAGGGCCTCCCACCTGCACGGTGGCTGCCCTGGATACAGCGGCCTATCCTCCCGAGGCTGGGCAAGACCTCAGCCAAAGCCCTCTTGGCCCTGCCCTGGCCTGACCCTCCACCCAGATCCTGCGGGTGGAGGCTGCCCGGGGGTGTGGAAGGAACTGCCCCACGGCGGGGGGCAGTTAGGGTTGTGAGTGCCACCTGTGGCTGGCACCTGCTCAAGAGACACCACCCTTGGGCACGGTCTTTGGCACCAAAGCCCCATTTTCCACTCCACTCTTCTTCCACATACCAAATAATTTTCATCCAGACCAAGATTTAAAGGTAAGAAGTGTCCCCAAGCCCCAAAGGCATCAAAT
The DNA here is from genome assembly GCA_004026905.1 of Hystrix cristata. NCBI lineage: Eukaryota > Metazoa > Chordata > Mammalia > Rodentia > Hystricidae > Hystrix > Hystrix cristata. The sequence goes on along the minus strand of PVJO010021535.1, from coordinate 28,642 downwards.
AAAGCTTGTACCTGATAAGAAAGAGATAAAGGAAACAAGTAAAGACAAGAGAAATGATAGGCTTAAGAAAAAAGTTTTACAAAAAAATAAAAGACTAATACTCAGGAGGCTGAGGCAGGAGAATCACTTGAGCCCTGGAGTTCCAGGCCAGCCTGGGCAACAGAGAAACCCTGTCTCTAAAACAAAAGAAGAGAAGAGAAAGACCAATAACAACAAGAGAAACTGCCATATGATGTGAATAGACAATTGTTCACCTTCTAAGGTGCTAAGAGAATCACCAATTAACAGTACAAAGATGCCAGAATTAAAAATGGCACACCTTGGACCCAGCAGCTCTACTAGAACTTTACTTCCCAGACTCACACTTATGTGAAATGACATTAAGGACATGGATTTTATGTGGCATTACCTGCGACAACAGAAAACCTCTCACCATCTAACATCTGGTTAAACTCATCACTACAGAGCCCTGAGTGGCTACCAGAAGCTCACTTCAGAATTACCCAGCTCCATCTACAGGGATATGGACTGATCCGCGCTGTCAATCAAGGTACAGTACCATGTGTAAAGTAGGCCAATAAAGAAAGAAACAACAAACTGGAAACACACGAACTAGGTGCTACATGTGCACACACACAGGCCATTCCTGGAATGATAACCAACACACTGGGTGATGCCGGCTGCCTCTGCAGGGGAAAGCAGACGCTAGAAAGTGATGTGGTTTGTGTGTGTGTCCTTGATATAGGGGAAAAATATAACTCCCAACCTGCTAGATGTCTGAAACACCAAGGTTGTGTTCCCCAAGATCGAAAAATAAATTCTGAGGGAGAACAGAGGTAAGAATAGGAAAATTTATTGAGACAGCAATAGCTCCTGAGAGACAGAGAGGGACGCAAATAGGTTGCCAACGAGCCCACTTTCCAGAGGGAGTTTTATAGAGTAGAATTACCAGATGGGTACAATGTAGGTCAAAACTATGAACAACCAATAACATTGTAAGTATAGCTGTTTGGGTAATATTGATCCAGTGAGGAAGCAGGTCACATAGCAAATGGACATGGAAAGAACAAAGACATCCTGGGATGGGGTGGACCTGGAGGTCCTGGTCGCCCATCTGGGTGACCAATGTCTGTCTACACTTTATCGATCAGACGAGTATGATCTTCAGTTCATTGTTTATCCCTCAGGCAGGTATGTAGTTCTCTGATCATTCTATCCTTATCTTGAGGTCTGGCCATCAACGCATGCGCCTCCCGCCATAATTGTAGTGTACTCTCATCTTCTGTAGTGACCCCCTTGAGGGCCCAGCCCTGTCTGACTGCCTATAATATTTCTACCTAATTTAGCTATCTATAACACCCTTCGCATTCCTGTCACACGCATGTATTACCTAATAAAAAACGACTTTAAAAGCGCTCAATTTAAACCAGGCATGGTAGCTCACGTCTGTAATTCCAGCACTCAGGAGGCTGAAGCAGGAGGATTACCCCAAGTTTGAGGCCAGCCTGGGCTACAATAGTGAGTTCAAGGCCAGCCTGAACTACACAGTGAGACCCTGTCTCAAAAACAAACAAAAAGGCCCCTTTAAGCTGGCACTTCTGACCACACTTGAGACCACTCTCTCCTGCCTCCCAGAGCCACAGAGCTGCTGCTTTTCCAAGATGCAAATAACTCACACAGGGCCCATTCAGCTCTCACACAGGGCCCAGACAGCCAGAGGAACAGGAGCACACCTCATGCATTCCTGGGAGGGCTTCAAGGAGTTTCCTGGCCTCCGGGCAAGAGCTCTGTCCTGAGAGGCCTCAACATGGGGCTCATCCCACCACAGGGCCGCAGTGTCCCCAGTGCCCCTCAACGCCACCTCCAGTCTTCCCCTCTCTGCAAAGCACAGCCTGGTCTCCCTGCTGTTTTGAAAGCAACAGGATCTGTTCCCAGCCTGTTCCCACCTCTTCTCGCCAAGCCTTTCCAAGTCCCAGCTGTGGTCAGAGTGCACAAGGCAGGACCACCCCCATCCCTGGGTACAGCTGTCCCTACCAGGAGGTGGGTTTTCAGGGTAAAGGAGCTCTGGGCGGGGTGCTGTGACATTTCTCCCACAGGGCTGACCCCTTGATTCAGCCTGCAGAGACCCCTGCGATCCTGTCAGCTCCTTCCGTGGATTTGCTGGGCACAGCGCTCTTCCGAGCACCTGACAGAAGGGCCAAGGCAGGACAGCCCTGATCCGTCACAAGGGCAACTCCCTAGCTTGATACCAGACACCAAGTGCCCTGGGACGTAGGCACTCAAACAGCTGGTCCCCCAACTCTGCTGCAACCCAGCCCACAAGAGGGTGGTAACAGTTCATCTCCCTAACAACCCGAGGTGGGGTGGTACATACAGGCTGGGAGCCTGGCGCGTCCTGAGGGCCATCTCCTGGATTTAGGGGATTCAGGAGGGGCTCCAGGGACCCCGCCTCCCCCCCTGGGATCATCCATCTCCCAGAAGCTGGGTATTGACTGCCCCTCCCAGTCCTGCCCAGCCCTCACCCAGAAGAGGGGCTGGCAATAAAAGTCAGCCCAACAGCCTGCTCTCCCGCACTGCATTCTTTTGTTTTGTTTTGTTTTTTAAAGGAAAGGTTTAATTTGCCTCAGGTCTCCAGCATTCTTGAGTATTATAATTTCCACTCTGATCAAGGCTTTTTTCCTACTGTTTTTTATGTTTGAGACAGAGACCCGCCCTAGAACTCACCACGCAGCTCAAACTGGCTTTAAACTCACATCTCATCCTGCCTCAGCGTCCCAAGTGCCTAGATTACAGGTGTGCACCACCACACCCCGCTCTCTCTTACTCTATCTCTTAACAAAGAAAAAAAGTGCAGTCATACTGCTGATGTGATTCAACAGCCAGGACATCTCCCTTTGTCGGTGGGTGGGGTGCTGTGACATTTCTCTCACAGGGCCCGCCCCTGCTGGCTTCTGATCATGGCACCCAGACACAGGGACCCCCTGGCAAGGTCCTCCGCAGGCAGGCAGCTGGCTCCTGAGAAGGCTCCGCTGTTAGAACCTGCCTTGGGAGAACTTCCGCCCTCCGTCTTCACTCTGGCACAGACACTAACCACCTTCTTTCCTCACTGGGATTCCTCACTGCGGCTGTGGCCTCCCCAGCTCAACGGGAGGCTCACTGAAACCCAGACTGCCAGGCCCCACACCAGAACCTCAGAACCAATGGTTCTGGGGGCATGTGAGAAGCAGCATTTCCGGCACACTTCAGGGCAATGCTGAAGCTGGACCTCGGGAGCCCCGGTGCAGCCCCGCTTGCTTAACCAAGGGGCGTGTCTCACCTGGAGCGCTGCGAATCCCCCCACCTGGGATGAGCCCAGGAATCCTGATGTCCCCAATTCTGTGCTCCAAACTTGGAAAGAAGGTTCTTCCAGGTTCTTGGACACTTTCTGCTCCGGGTCACTAGCGGGCCTGTTCTCTAAAGCTGCGCACGTGCACGGGGTATCCAGTAAATCTCAGAGGCCCCACAACGACACCAGCCAGAGTCCCCAAACATGGAATCTAGAAATAATGTGTGGGGACAGGAAGTGACAGCCATCCCGGCACAGTGGGGAGCCTGACACTTCCCCACCCCGGCAAGCAGCAGGACTCCCCTGTGCACACCTGATGTCCTGCCTCATCTCCAGGGATGGGGGGCATGCCCGGCACACAGGTACAGAAATGGCCAATGCGGAGGGACAGGAGGGGTCAAGCTGGGGCAGAGCCCAGAGGAAGCCAGGGCTGAGAGAGGCCCAAAGCCTCACAGTGCCCAGCAGGCCTGGCTGAGAGAGCGGATGCCCTTGTGGGATGACCCTCTCTGGTGGCTGGAATATTCATTTGCTCGTTACTTTTTAATATTAAATCTTTAATCTGTTTTGACCACAAAATTGCAGTATACTACTTAAAAACTATGTAGCTCTGATGATGCTTATTTTTTTTTTCAATGAAAGGAGAAGATCCAGTGTGGTGGTGCATACATGTAATCTCTGCTACTTGGGAGGCTGAGGCAAGAGGGTGCCTTGAGTCCAGGGGGTCAAGGCCACCCTGACAAAATAGCAAGACCCATCTCAAAAAATAAAATAAAGAGAAGATAAGCCACAGCATGGTGGAAAACATGACACATCAGATAGAGGGACTTCGCCAAAATAGACGAACAACTCTTAAACCTCAACAAGAAAACCAACCACATAGTTTTTTAAAATGGGCAAACAGCCCAAACACAAAGTTCACCAGAGAGGATACACATATAACAAGCATATGCTAAGCCACATGGTATGTCACTAAGAACTACCCGTTAAAACAAGGGGACACCACTACACACCCATTAGAACGGCCCAGGTCCAAAACCAGCACAAGACGCTGCAGAGGGCGCAGAATAAGAGGAGTGCCCATTCGTTCATTCATTCATTCATTCATTCATTCCTGGGAGGGGACACAAAGTGATGCACTCACTTTGGAAGAGGTTTGGTAGTTTCTTAAAAAGCAAACATTTATCAAACAATCTGGCCAATGAGTTCCAAACCCACACAAACACCCAAACCCCGATATTTGTACAAGTCCACTTTCTGTCACTATGACACAATACCTGAGATGAACCACTTAAGAGGAGGGAAGGTTTGTTTGCTTTCAGAGCTCTGAGCTCACAGTCCATTGCTTCTGGGCTAGGGAGGAGGCAGCACATGGTAAGAGGAGGGCTGGGGCCCAGTGTCCAAACTTCCTCCGAGCAGGCTCTGTTGAAGAAATCATGTAGCAGCCTGGGCACCATCCCCTTAACATGGCCTTAGGGGGAACATTTCAGATCCAACTATAGCAGCATTTACAGTGGTTTTATTCATAATTGCTAAACGTGGAACCAGGACGTCCTTCTGAGGTGAAATACAGAGGAATTTTAGGGAAGTGAAACTACTCTGTATGATCCTATAATGGTGGATACACACCATCATACATTAGCCAAAAACCCACACAACATACAACACCAGAGTGAACCTCAACACACTAAGGACTGTGGGTGGCAATGAAGTGTTAGTGTCAGTTCACAGACTGTGACAAATCCAACACTTTAGTGGAAGACGGGGATAATGGGGTCCCTTGGATGTGCGAGGGCAAGGGGCAGGTGGGAGCTACGCAGTTTCCACTCAATTTTGCTGTAAACCTAAAACATCCCTAAAATGCATTTTATTTAAAAGAATAAAAGGAGCACGCATACATTGTAGGGAAATCCAAAGGGAACAGAAACATGAATGTGTATATGTTCATATATGTGAGTACATGCATGTGCATTTAGTTCATGTATGTTCCTATATATGAATGACTTAAAGAGCTCTTCCACACGTACAAACTCTTCGTCATACAGCCCGGCTGCACTGTAAATGCGTGTGTGCTACTATGATACAATAAGCAGCACAGATATGGCAGGCTTGTGAGACTGAGCCGTCGCCCCGGAGGCCTGCCCTGCTCCCACTCTGGTGAGAACAAGCTGAACTGCAGAACACCCGGCTGGTGTTGGAGAATTGGTCAGTGTGCAAAAACCCTGCCACCAGGCCATAGAAGGGCCATACGGAGTGGTGTGGGCGCGGAAGAGACAGATTTCGTTTTGTTTCCTTTCTATCTGTGTCCCCCCCAGTACACTCCTGGCGCTTTCTGGGAGATAAGAGCTGGCCCTGGGTGACTCCAAGCAGCTGTGGCCTCCACACACACCGTGGAGCAGCTGGTGATCCCTGTCCTCAGGTCACCGGGCCGCAGAGAGCAGGGGGTGACACGGGGCCGGGTGCAGGAGTCAAAGAGGACAGAAGCTGTTTCTGTTTAAGGCAGCCCAGTTCCGAGGCTCTCAGCAGCAAGGATCTCCGCCGGCAACCCGGAGCCAGGCCCTTCCCTCTAAGACCTCGCCTGTCGCATGAGAGCGACAGGGGTGTCACCTCCAGGACTTTTCCCTCCTCTTGGCTCTGAGGACTCCTGAAGACGACCCCTTTCAACTTGCACCCCGAACCCTAGACTCCCAGACTCACAATGTCTGCACTGGAAGGGATCGTGAGATTATCCAGTTCCACGTCGCCCGGTCTTGTAGCTGAAGTACACCAGGGACGGTCTGGCTCAGGTCACAAGTGCGCTAGGGACAGGGCTCACTGACCGCAAAGCGGGCCTGCCTCCTGCACCAGCCCTGGGTCGCAAAGCCAGGGAGCACTTCACCTGGAGCTGGGCTGGCCGTGGCTGGCGGTCCCGGCTGGTCCCGTCACTGTGACCCGCTTCACAACCCCTCCTCCAAGGGCAGAAGGAGGCAGTGCCAGCAATGTGCTGGCTTTTATTTTCATTGTTACGTGCAGCACATAAATGATTACATTCACTGTGGGGAGCTGGTGCGTGCACATAACACCTCTTCGTTCTTTTTACATCCCCGCCCCCTTCCCCACTGGCAAATGAACCGGGGCTGCCGCAGCCTCTGCTCCCGGCCTCAGCCCCTCGGCCAAAACCATGCAGGGCTCCCACCCGAGGCTCTTGGCCATGCTGGGAGGGAAGCCACATATGGCCAGATCCCCGAACCCCACACCCCCTCCGGGTCTCTGTAGGAGCTGGCTCTAGGAGACCGCGCCAGAAACAACGGCTTTGGAATTCCAAGACATGAACCTCAGTGAGGAAGCAACGATTCAGCGATCAACCCCAGACATTATGTGTTATTCCACCTACAACTTTCAATTTCTCTAAATAATATAAACTTCCAATTCTCCCCCTCCCTCCCTCACTCCCTCCCTCTCTCTCTCTAGTCGGAACTCTAGTTAACATTAGGCCTCCACGGCGGTCCAGGACTCCGGCACCGTCTCACCAGAGAGGAAGGAGGGGCTTGGAATGCTTGCACGGTACCTGCTGTTACAAGTGACCCCAAAACCCAGCCACCCGAGTATTTCTCAGTCCCTGGACCAGTGTGCTCTTATCGAGTGCCAACACCCCCAACTATGTGTGATCGTCGTTTTCAGACACACAGGCCAGCAGCTTCACTTACCACCATCATCCTGGCATCCAGCTTAATGTACACCCCATATATACAGCCTGAGTGGGGAATGAATGCAAGTGCAGGGCCAGGCGTCTGCTCTGCCGACTGGCAGCTGTGGTGGACTTATTATTACGGTCAACTTGAGCCAGAACGCCCAGCTGGACTGAGCTGATGTGGTTCTGGGCATAGAGGATCCACCTGAGGAGTGTTGCTGATGCAAGATAAAGCAGAATGGGAGCAGAAGATAGTTGTGGGCTGTTTCCCAGGAGAAGCTCGGCTGCGGCTGGTTCCAAAAGGAACTCGGCTGTCCTCGTCAAGGAAGGAGCTCGGGGCCTTGCTGTCGTTGGGGATGGCTGCTGTTGCTTCGGGGGAGCTCCACTCGTCATCTCTGCTTGAGCATCGTATCCTGGTTCCAGTAAAGATTTCTTGAGCCATCATCTGCAGACACGGACGTACATGGGACGGTGCTGTGGGCTCCCAGCCCTTGACTGGATCTTTTGGGTCTCCAGTGCACAGATAGATACTTGGCACTCTTCCTGCACTTGGCTTATGGGTGAATATTGTAACTTATAAATGTCCTGCATTAAATTTGCTCTCTTACAAACCACTGACTCTGGAAAGGTAACTAATACAGCAACTGAGCACGTCTGGCTCCACCCGTTTTCTCCCTAGAACCACTGCCTGCACTCGCTCCTCGGAGGAGGTGAGGATTGAGCGGGAGGTGCGGGGCAAAAGCAGCACAACAAACACATTCAGGGCTCCGGGGAAGGACAAGAAGCTGGCCGTCTGCAGAGCAGAACCCGCCCTGGGGTGCGACACAGTGAGTCTGACCACAGGCACACGACCCCAGGACTTACAGCGGTGAGACCCAAAGCTGCCCTCCAGGCATCACGTCTGTTCACTTCCCCTCTGCGCTCCCACTGTCCTGCCCCAGAGTCTAACCTGCGCCCCCGCCCAGGTGGGTCTGCCAAGCAGACGCGGGCAGCAGGAGGGGCAGCTTAGTGCTGCCAGAATCAAGTCCCTGGAACTCCAAGGTAGATGGCACACACCGTGAAGCCAGCAGGTGCACAGCTGAGAGCCAGATCAGTCGTCCCAACAGTTTAGAAAATGCCTGCTACATAGAGTTGTGTACAACAACTAATACAGCCCCTCCGGGAAACTGCCAGTTCACAACAGCATGATGAAAGCTCTGAGAAGTCCTCTAACAGAGAAAGCAGCTTCACGCTGTCCTCAAACCTTAATCACAGGCACCATTTATCAGACAGGTATTATGTGCCAGGCATTATGTATTCAGCACTTGGCGTGGAACTGAACTTGGCGACAACACTTTGAGACGAATACTAAAAGGAGCATCCTCCCAACAAAGCTGCAGGACGGAGGCAGGGGAGAGACGGAGCCAGGACTCAGTCCCAGAGCCCGGAACTTTCCCTACCACCCCATGCTTCCTTATGGAGCCCGCCAGCCCTGGGAACCGTATCTCAGGGGTCTGACTTTAGAACCGCTGGTGGGCTGCAGTGGTGTGGGGTCAGGGATCAGGATGCACCAACTGGTCTCTGTGTCCACTGCCATGGCGTGACCCGGACTTTGTTTAAAAGCAGTGTGGGATGAGACAGGAGGAAAACACACCGCTGTGGATTCTAAAGACAAGCTATTCAGGTTCAAATCCCAGATCTGCTCCCTACTAGCTGCGTGATCTTGGGTTGGTTACTCAACCTTCCTGGGCCTCAGTTTCCCATATCATAAAATGGGAATGGTAAGAGTTTAATACCAAGCTTGTTCTCATTGTATCATTTATTCTCTCATTGTATCAGTTTCTCCAATACAAAATAGCAAAGGAGATTAAGTGGTCCCACTAGGTGGGTGATTTGCTAATATCCCGGATGCCAACTCTGGGGGCTGCAGGGGCTGGAGGGGAGTGTTGAGGCGTAACACTGAGGGGAGATGGGTGGGAATGCAGTGAAGGACAGAGGACAGGGCGTGTGGTGCCCGGCCCGTAGCACTACAGGAAGGTGGTAGAAACTTCATTTCCTGGCTTCCTTCCGGTTTTGCTCCACCACGCCCGCCACACATGACATGCTGCCTTTCCACAGGCCCTACGCAACAGGGCCAGCCAACCATGGGCTGGGGCCTGAGACTGTGAGCCTACATTAACCTTTCCTCTCTTTAAGTTGATTCTCTCAGCTATTCTCATACGGTAACCGAAAGCTGCAGGCAGAGCACACCGGCCTTGGCTATGCTGTATTTTCCAACCACCTGACAGAGAAAGCACCAACGGGAAACTGGTGACGTCTTCTTTTCATCTCCTCCATCACCGGGGGTCGGCCCAGATCTCCAGCAGTCAGGGTGCACAGGGGAAGAGCTGGGGGCAGCACCCCTGAAAGGCTCCTTGGAGAGGACGCTGTGGAAGAGGTGACTGCAGAAGCAGGGCCTGTGCCTGCGGGGAGCTGCGACCCTGCAGGCCCCCAGCCCCGGCCTCTGAACTTCCGCCCTTCCCTGGCACACGCAGCCACCTCCTCCCTCTCGGCTGCCCCTCCTGACCAGGTCGCCACGGCTGAGAGGGAGGGAGGGAGTTTCCACATCTGAGGTCAAGACTGCGTGGGCACAAGGCGGGCCGCTCACTCCCCTCCTCGGCGGAGTTCCCGCCAGCCTCCAGCTGGGGCGACATCCCAAGTCCCGCCCGCACCGAATGGGCACCCAGAGCCCGTGCACAGTCAGATGCCGATCCCAAGGCAGGATTTCCGTGGACAGCAAAGTGGACAACAAGCTGGGAGGGCAAACACAGATACGGCGTCACTACCTGGCTCCACACAGGCCAGAATGCGGCCTCGGCGCAGGGCTCAGGTCACAGTCCTTGTAGACACTGAGGTGCTGTGACGGCGACGGTAACAGAAAAGGCCCCAACGCGTCCTACCTCCGCAGTGTGGTCAGCAGAGACGGGACATCTGTGTCCCCCCAAAACATGCGGTTAACATCCTGAGCCTGGTGCGCTGGTGTTGGGAGCAGGGCCTGGCAGGGGAGCGGGTCACCAGACAGGAGCGCTCACTACAGGACTGAAGCCCTCACGAAAAGGGGACCCCAGAGAGGTCACCCCATGAGGCCACAGCGACGGGTGCCCTGACGAGCCGGAGCGCCGTCCCTCAGCGACGGCCAACCTGACGGCGCTGTGGTCGTGGGCTCCGGCCTCTCGCACAGCGAGCATACTTTCGGCTGCTTAGTCCACCCGGCTCGTGGTGCTGCCTGCACCCCCCAGGAGGGTGACTGTGGCTGTGTTTTTGGGTACGGCTCAGGCCACAGGGAGAGACGGGCCCATGTTTTATGTCACCACTTCCAACACGGCCACAGCTGCTCCCAGGTAGAGAGGGGAGGACTCCCAGGACACAGTCCACGAGAGAGCAGACAACAGCTGTGGCTGGTGAGACTGAGTACCAGTCCCAGGAGACCGCCCAGTGTCTCCCAGGCCACCCTGGCAGAGGAGGCCCAACACGCCAGCTCCACAAGAGCAGTAACCCTCTGGATGGCTCCCCAGTGGAAGGGACCCCGGGGGTTCCCGCTCCAGGCCCTTCCCTCATCACAGTGGGGACGGGCTCCTCCTGATGCCTGACCCCAGATCCTCGGCAGGTTCTCCTGCCGCCCCCAATTACTCTCTCTCTCCCATACTCCATAACAGTTCCTCATCTCTGCACAGCCCAGGATGCCCCATCGAGAGCCACGGAGCTCACAGGACAGTCACAAAAGACTCTTTAGTTCTGCTGCATGAATTCTGCCTGCAGCTCACTCAGCTCTGATACCATCTTCTAACACTGCTGCAGGGTCACCCCCAGAGTGTGGCATCTAGTGACAAGGACTCCAGCCTGGCATGGTGGTGCATGCCTGTAATACCAGCACTCAGGAGGCTGAGGCAGGAGGATCGCCACGAGGCTGAGGGCAGCCTGAGCTACACAGTGAGTTCAAGGCCAGCCTGAATTACACAGCACGACCCTGTCTCAAAAACAAAACAAAAAAAAGGACTCCAATTCCAGCTCTCCCACTCATTAGCTGTGTGACCTTGGGCCTATCACCTCACCTCTCTGAGCCCTTCTCCTCACCTCTAAAATGGGGGGTTTACATGCACTTTACTCTATGATTGTGAGGATTCAGGCACTAATATCCACATGTAAAGCCACCATCGTGTTGTATATAATAGGCAGTAACACTAAATTTTTTTTTTTTTTTGGATGTGAGTCTTGCTAAATTATCCAGGCTGGCCTCCGCTTGTAATCCTCCTGCCTCAGCCTACCAAGTAGCTGGAATTACAAGTGTGTGCTACTGAGCTCAGCTCCTGCATGCTAGTAATTTTAACTTGCTCCTTAAGCAGTCTACAAGCCAATGTCTGGGCCCTAACTGCCACTCACTGTGTGACACTTCCCAGCTTAGTCTGGAGGAGCACTATGAGGATGGAATGTAGTAAGGAGAAGAAGCTTTGTAAAGTTGGGGACAGTTACCTTCATCTGACCAGTGCAGCCGTAAGAGGACAGGCTGACACTGGTGCGGGGGAAAAAGGATCAAAGATCCTGGGCACAAAGCAACCTGCACATGTGCCCACCTCCCAGGCGACCAGCTCCCAGGTGAGGGGGAGACTCACCAGGACTCACGGTCACAGGGCCTGGGGACAGTGTCGGTCAGGGGAAGGGTGGAGAGAGGGCTCTGCAAAGCCTGAGGCTAAAGTTCCTTCAAAAATATCCCAGACACAAGGCCCTGAGTTCAATCCCCAGTACCAGAAAAAAAAAAAAATCTCGGACAGTCCACACCCCAGTCCCCCTGGGCCTGTGAGGGGCTGTCTGTGTGAGCCAAATGACCAGCCACGAGAGAGGGAACCAGCCTAGATTATCAGGGTGCACACGATCCAATCACAAGCGTCCTTCAAAGTGGAGATCCCTGCCCGTCTAGGACGAGGATGCAACCAAACAATGCAGACCAGTCTGAGCTCGAGAAGGTGCCACCTGTGGAGGAACCAGAGGCCAGGGACATGATGGCCACTGGAAGCTGGAAAAGGTGAGCACACAGATTTCCCGGAGAGCCTCCCCAAAAGACACAACCCTGCCAACATAGTGACACCCACGAGACCAGACTGTAAGACAAAACTGTAAGATAAGAGTCATGAGGTCCAACGGGCAGCTACTGTGGGAACTGCACCGTGGTTCCTCAAAATATTCAACACAGAACCGCCCTGTGCCCCTGCAAGCCCGCCCCTGGGTCACAGTCTAGGAACAAGAGCAGGGCCTCGGACAGGCAAGGGCACGTCCTGGCTGATGGCAGCGTCACCCAAGAAAGTCCAAGCCCCGCAGTCAGTCCACCAAAGGATGAACCGATGAAGAAAATGCATATTCATACAGTGGGATTTACTCACCTCAAAGAGGAAGGAAATTTTGACTCACGGAACAGCCCAGAAACACATGGAAACACAAGATGCTATGTGAAATAAGCCAGCCACAAAAGGATGGCTATTGCATGATTTCACTTACGTGAGGTAACCAGGGACAATTTCATAGACACAGAAAGGAGAACGTAGTTGCCAGGGGTGGGGGGTTGTGTGAAATTAGTACCACGAGTCAGTTTGGAAAGAAGAAAACATTTGGAGATGGATGGGAGGATGGCTGCACAGCAATGTGTGTATGTTCCACACCACTGAATGACACACGTAAAAATAGTTAAAATGGTTAACTTTTATGTTACATATATTTCACCACAAAAAAGCTGCACAGTTTTAAGCCACGAGTTTGTGATCATCTGCGGCAGGAACACAAAACAAACCCAGAGCGCGCATTTCTCCTCTCCTCCGTCCAGCTCCTCCCCTGATGTCCTCTTGGGAAGCGTCTGTCCCCCGCACGGAGGTCTGACAGCACGTTCACCAGGCTCAGCCTTTGACAAGGGATGCGTTAAACTGCCCTGACCACAAAAGAGCCCTTTGGACAATGCAAGGAGCCAGGTGCTCGCCTCCTCCTCACGGAGCTCGGCACTGGTGCTTGCTTGTATCACAGGTCAACACAGTCACCATGGGCACCATGAGTCACCGCGGTGAGACTCAGGGCTCCTCTGTGTGCCTGGCCAAGACACACCCAGCCAGCAATACAAATGCTCAGCAGCAGGAAAAAGGTAGGCAGCCCGGTCTGCACTGGCAGGGCAGCGCCACTGATGGTCCATTCATGCAACCAGGATGCTAGAGGTGGCCCTTACGGGTGACTCAGTTCATTCCCACCCACCCGCCTCCTCTCTCCATTTGCAAATGGGGAAACTGAAACCCAGGAAGGGGGACGCGGCATAGCCAGGAAACATGGCATGATCCAAGACACTGGCACACAAGCTCCTGCCCCCACATCAAGAGTGCCTCATCCACAGGGCAGGACACAGGCCTCAGACCACCTTTTCCGGGATGTTTCTTCTGGTTCCTCCTATCAGGGGCTGCCTGTGCCCACGCGATGAACTGTGTGGTGCTGGGGAATGAGAGGTTCCAGGAGCGCTGCAGAAGGAAGAGTGGCTATAAAAGCCTGAGCCCCACCTACGCGCCGCTCCACCAGCGCACCTGCGGCCTCCCTCCTCATGTAAACAGACGGCAAAAGATCCCAGACACCCATCCAGCCACGGAGAGATGAAAACAGAAGAGAACAGGGAAGAGACTGACACTGATGAGAAGCAGAGGACAAAAATACAATTGATATCCTCAGGGATGTAGGGGAAATACTGCATCCATAAAACAAAAAGAAAATGCTATAAAAAGGGAATGATTGGATGGGGCCGGGGATTTAGCTCAGTGATTAGAGTGCTTGCCTTGCAAGCCCAAGGGCCTGAGTTCGATCCCCGGCACCACAAAAAAAAAAAAAAAAAAGGGAATGATTGGAGAACAGGAGAAGGAAATTGAAAACAGGAGGACTCCAGTTAAAAATTCAACAAAAAGCATAGACAAACAAGGCAGGAAAATCCAGGAAAAAGACTAGCAAAACAAAACACCCCAAGGATTAAAGAAAAAAAAAAAAACAGAAAAATGTTTTAGGCAGAGTTTCAATATCTGACAAACGGGAGTCCCAGGAAAATAAAAAAATAAAACGGGAAAAACAGAGACAAGAAAAATATCAGTTACTATATAATAGCACTGCCTAGCACTGAAATAAATCTCTGTATTGAAAGGGCCACATCGTGGCAGCCGACAATTGAAGGCACAGATGATCGGCAAAGCCTATCACTGTGAAATCTGAAGTCATCAAGGCAAAGAACAGATGCTGGTGCTTTCCAGAAAAAATGAGAACTAAGATCTTCTCTGGGGAAATGAAATCACAAAGGACCCTCAACAGTCCCAGTGGAAATCAGAAGACAATGGACCCATGGCCACAAAATTCTGAATGGACCCAGCTAACTACCACTGATGAAGACGAGGGAAGAGTCCTTTTCAAAAGACTCAAAAACGAAACAACAAAACTCCACCTCTCATGCACTGCTGCTTAGAAACTTCTGAAGGGTTCTAGCAAAGTGAGGACGTGTACATGCTGCTGAAGCGAGTACCAAAGTGAGGAAGTAAATAGAGAAAATAAACGAAATATATGGAACCCAGAGATGAGAAAACTTAGCACAGAAAATGGTAAAAGGAAGTCCCCGCATGACAGACAGGCCTGGGGAGCTGCTGGCCAGTCTGGAGCAACAGACATGCCAAATATCAAACCAAAAGGGGCTTGGATTTAGCTCAGTGGTCAGAGTGCCTGCCTACCAAGCCCAAGGCCCTGAGTTCCATCCCCAGCACCAAAAAAAAAAAAAAATCAGTACAATTGAACTATAGCATTCAACTACCTTGTGAACAAATAAAAACTGTTTAGACAAAAGTTGAAACACCCTTTGCTTCAGTGTTGCTTTCTCCCAGTCAGTACCGTATCTGAATTTTTTGTTTTGTTTCGTTGTAGCAGCATCTATAGGAATAGGTCTACGTTTTGTGGGGCATGAAGCTTACAGAATTTCAGGGGTTCTCTTCACGATAAGAATTTTCTGCAAATGTTATAAACCGCATGATCGTGGGCTCACTGCCAGGGCTCTTCCTTGAGCCCAGTTAGGGCCTGGGCAAGTGGGCTGGTGCTTCAGAAGTATTCGTTTCACAGTGATTCCATCGGGGCCCAGAGAGGCCCCGGTGCTGGGCAAGGTTCCCCAGGAGAGCGGAGGAAAGCAGACCTGGCCTGAAGCAGGCTCGTGGCAGCAGGGGAAGTAAACACAATAGGGCACTTCCAGGAAGACACGCCCGCCAGGGCACAGAGCCATTCCTGGGGGAGCAGGTTCAAGCCTTAGGATGTAGGAAATGCAGGGACTATGCCAGGGGAAGGGGAAATCAGCTTTGCTCAATGGGGCTCTCCTGGCTCCTCCACCTCACCTACGTGGGGCTCTTCTCTAGCCAGAGAGGAAGGATCTGAGCTCATCCTCTTTCTTTGGGAGGAGCGGAGAGCCTGCAGGAGACTCTTGGATTATGCCGGGCATTGTGGTGCAAGGTTGTAATCTCAGCACTGGGAGGCTGCATCTTGGGCAATTTAGCAAGATCCTTTCTCAAAACTAACAAGGGGCTCTGCCTTGGATTGGAGGAATGGGGCTCTTGGGTTAGGAGGTGAGAAGCCACCTCACCTCCACAAGAAGGTACGCACAGCCCTACTCCCATGACGGCAGAGGTGGGGTGCAGGGTGTGACCAGCATCGACGGGCAGCAGACAGGCACTGGTCCCACCACTCCATCCTCAGGGACAGGTCATAGCTCTGGAATCTCAGCCCTCAGACCCAGATGACTTGGGAGCATCCATCCCCTCAGAACTCACAGGTCAAATGACCGGAGAACTCCCTTTCGGGTCCTGGGGATGGCTGGCCTCTGTGCCCAGACACCTGGGCTAAGGGTTACACCACGCCACTGAGGAACAGCAGGAAGACAGAGGACCTGAGGTCCCTGTGTGATGAAAAGAAGCATGGGAAATACTGGCCTTCACTTGGCCAAGCCCTGCAATTTCCACCCTTAGACTTGTGCTCAGAGGCCCCTGTGCCTGGTCCATCTTCCTGTCTCCAGGTTTCCCTGAGGTCACATGGAGGCCCTCACCTTCAGGAAGCCTACCTGATCTCCCTACCCAAAACAGCTACCCCCGCACTTGGCCGACAAGGCTGTCTCTAGTGTTCCAATAATGCTCCCCTTTCTCTAGTTCCTGCGACCTCACTATACATCACCCCTCAGCCTTCATAATAATCATATGGACACATATTACCACCTTATTTTATAAACAAGGAAAGTGAGGTTCAGAGGCCATACCCAACAGGAGCCAGAGCCAGGATGCTAGGCCTTAGACATTGCACAAGGGGTGAAATCAGTGCTGCCCCCCCCCCCCGGCACAGGGCTGGCACCATGAGGTCCTCAACAGCCACTGAGCCCCAGGAGCACCAGGGTGCCCTGACTCATCTCTCCATGCCCTGGGTGGCACCTGTCCCGGAAGGCCCTGGCTGTGTGAAGGCTCAAGGAATTCTAGGGGTAGGAAGGACACATCTAGGACATTCCCCTCTCTCCCTCCCGACCCAAGGCGGGCCCCTGAGTGACACGAGAGGGTGTATGACATCCCTAACTCTGCCAAGCAGGGTAAAGAACCCCATGCCCTGCCCTCAGAGGGCACTGCCTCATCCCTGAAGTGTGGCTCACAGGTGCCATTGAGTCACTGACACAGGCCAGAGAGCCCCAGGGCAGCAGTTCACCAGCCCTGCCGGGATTTTCCCAGGCACCACACAAGAGCCTACAGAAGTGCTGTCAAGCATTCAACTCCCCACCCACTTGCTGGGAATTAAAAATAGTGGCACCCATGGCAATCATTAGCCAGGCTGTGCCGCAGACTCTGCCCCAGGAGGGGGCCCTGTGGGTATCTGGGCCTGGCGAAGCTCCAGGCAAAGCAGGATGGGAGAGGGACCACAGGCAACCCACAGTCTTGTGCAGGGGATCAACCTGAGCGCACTGGTCCTGAAGGTCACCTCTTAAAAATAAGCCCATTCCCAGTGCTCGGGTACACCAGGATCCTAACACATCAGGCTGCAAGGGGCCTTCGTGGGATCGTCTGGATCCATGGGTTTATTTTACTGGAGGTGGAGCGAGGCCCAGAGAGCAGGGGCCCCTGCCTGAGACTGCAGGGTGGCTGGGACAGGACAAGGCCCAGGGCAATGTCCCTTGACTCGGATACATTACGACCCAGCCTGGCTCCTCACCACCCAACACACGGCTGAGCTCCTCCAGACTGGCGATGGCCATGGGGAGCATGAAGGTTAACCTGGAGAGTAAGGGCAAGACTGCTGCCTCACACTTTCCACAGAATTGTGCCGCCAGTGGCAGGGGCGCTGTGGGACGAGTCTTCTCCAGCTCACCTTCCCAACAGATGATGGCGATGGGCAGCAGGCACCCCGAGGCAAGGCCGCTGCAGTCACCATTCTCACCTCTGGGCCCCAGGAGCCACCGGCTCAGTAGGGCTCAAATGGCTCCTGCCCCCAGGCTCTCCTGAAAAAGTGTCCTATTTGGGGTTAAGGAAGGCGGGACAGGAGGAGGTGGTACATGACACTCCGTCACAGTGCTGGGACCTGGAGGGGCCACCTGATCCTGTGGAGCTAAAAGATCTGGAGGTGGCTCGGGCGGCAGAGAGTACAGCCACCAGACCCAGCTTCGGGGAACAGCCAGATGGGTCTCAGAGCCACAAGGAAGTGGAGGCCCCACCATCTCGCTCACCGGCCCTGGGCCAGAGCTCCCTGCAACACTGCCCCACTTCCCACCCCCAGCAGACAGGCCTGGCCAATGGTAAGACCCACGCACACAGGGAAAGGCTCAGAGTAAGGACAGCGGTGGGTGGTGTTTCAGAAACTTCTAGCTGACGCCCCCTCAGCCATCTGCCCTCCCCTGCTTTAGCAGCAGAACACTTGCTGCCGCCCGGCACACAGCAGCCCGGTGTAAGGACCTCACTGGCAGCTCAACAGGGCCCTGTCAGATTGAGAGTTCGCCGTCCAGGGCCACATGGGCAAGGACAGCCCCAAGACTGGTGGCATCCATACAGCCAGGGCGCCGGCTAGAAATTAAGAGGTTCGGGCCCCCACAGACCTTCCAAAGCAGAACCTTCAGGGGTGCGGCCCCGCAAGCCAGTGCACCAGCCTGCACGTGAGTCTTACCCACACTCTCGCCTGCAAACCACAACCGGAGACAAAGCCAGGAGCATCATGACAGCAGGGTCTGGGGCGTGGCCGGTCTCACGGAACAGATGCGTGAAACCTGCCTCTGATTTCTAAACAGAGAGCGAGAGAGAAGGTGGTCTAACTCATGAGCAAACCTGAATCCTGACACAGGCACCATGGGGAAGAGCAACAACGAGACACTCACACAAGACAGCCAAAGCCAGGCAAGGAAAGCAACACCCTCTCAGTGTTATAAATAAGAAGACACGGGGAATCGAACCAGATCAAGGACAGAACCCACCAAATTAGCTTTGCTGCTGTTATCCATGTTTCTGCCACACTCTTTCCTGCCATGAGCAGCCACTTGCCGATGACAGAGAAACAAATTTTTAAGTGAGAATGATTTAAAATTAAAGGTTAGGCATGGACATGGCAGGTAAGTCAAAATAAAAATCAGAGGTGAAAATATTAATATTAAAAACATGTGGAAAAGCCAAGTGAGGGGGTGCATGCCTGTAATCCCAGCCCTCAGGAGGCTGAGGCAGGAAGATGGCCATGGATGGGCTCGAGGCCAGTCTGTGCTACATAATGAATTTCAAGGCCAGCCTGAACTACATAGTGAGACCCTGGCTCAAAAGAAAACCAAAAAACAAATAAATAAATAAATACAAACATGTGGAGGACTCGATAATCCTGCCTCAACAGGCCCTAGCTTGTTCCCAGGCATTCCTTCTTAGCCAATTTGCCTTTACTTGAAAGTATAAGATTTGGAAGTTGACTAAGATCTCAAGGTCCAGCAAGGCTTAGCCCACACTAGTATGTTGAAACAGTTATGTAATTTAAAACACAAGCACAAAAGGTGGGTGCAGTGGTACAAGCCTATAATCCCAGCACCCGAGAGGCTGAGGCAGGAGGACTGCAAGTTCAAGGTCAGCCTGGAACACAGCAAGTTCACGGCCAGCGTGCCTGAACTATATTCCAAGACCCTGTCTCAAAATCAAAAACAAAAGCCCACATGCCTAGAAAAAGGGCAAGCCTGGGGCCAACCTCTATAAGTGACACGTGGCCCTTGAACATGTTTGTGCACTCTTTAGTCATTTCCCTCAAAGAGTAGAGAAAGCCTATCTTGCTGCCTCAAATGCAGAAGGAAATGTGGCAAATGAGGAAAGTGCAAGGTAGAGGTGGCCAAGCCCCGGGACCCAAATAAAGAGGTAGAACTGCAAAGGGAGAGAAGAGTCTGCTAGGGTTTGGGAATGCTTTGTCCTCTAAAGGTTCACCTGCTGGAAGCTTGGTCCCCAATTAAGGGCACTCCATGGTGGTGGGCCCTTTAAGAGGCGGGGCCTAGAGGGAGGCAATTAGGTCACAGGTTTGGATTAGTTCCTGTGAGAACTGGGTGTTACAAAGTAGGTCAGCCTTCTCTGCCCACTGTCTCTTGTACCTGAGCCTCCTCTGCACATGCGCACTTCCCATCCCTTCTCCACTGTATTGTGAAAGTGGAGACCCTCACTAGAAGCCAAGCAAGTACCATGCTCCTGGAGCTCCAGAACTGTCAGCTGAGTAAAACTCTTTTCTTCACAAATCATCCAGCCTCTGATTGTTTGTTACAGCAACAGAAAACAGACTCTTTTGTAGGCCACATCCCTGGAGTCTGCTGTCCATTCCTCCTAAAAGCCTGGCTATCACAGGGACTCCAGGGACAGCCAAGCAGGGGGAGTCACTGTTATCAGTAGAGAAGAACGACCTGGTTACACACTCCATGGGAGCCTCAACAGAAACTACAGGGCCTGCTGGCTTCATGCCCTCCGATTGATGCCTGCCTCTAAGTCCAGAGCCGTGCTGTCTTATAAGATATACTTACTTATTAATGTTAGGACTGTAAAGAAAAGGGACTCTCCTAGATCCTTGGCTATACGTTCTCCCAAAACATAGATACTATGGAATTTAACACTTTCCCTCTGGCTTGAACCACTGGTGGTACACACATGACTGCCCCATCAGGCGGCTTGTACCACTAGTGGTACAAATGGATCTAATCACTCTTATTGGTCTTTTTACTAATAAAATTAATAAAAAGCTGCCCAGCAGTGAACCATACAAATTATGGCCCCACAGAGAATATGTTAAGTCCAAAGACCAAAAGCAAGAAACAAACAACAAAAGATCCAACGATGTAGGACCCACAAAGTGAGCCTGATAAATCCATAAATACCGAACAGGAAAGCCAAGAACACAAGCAGAGTTTGACTTAGAAAAAAGATTATAGCAAGAACTTTTGATAGATCTTTCAGAATTTGACAGATGGCCAAGTAAGGATATCAATGGTAAGTTCAAGTTAAAATGTGTATCTGAAGTCTTTGCCCCAGAGAATATTACATATCTTCTTCTTTCAAGTCCAGGGAACATTTTAATAGCGATCACATAATTGGCCGCCAAGATGTAATTGCCTGATAAAAAGAGACTTTTGCAGATCACATTTATTAATCGCAACCCATAAAACTGAAACTCGACAAGCAAATATAATTATGCTCTTCACAGTATTATGTACGTGGAAATTCAGGATCTAATCTACTAAATAATCCATGGACCGAAATTAATTTACAGCCAGGTGTGGTGGTGCACGCCTGTAACCTCAGCACTCGGAAGGCTGAGACAGGAGGATCATGAGTTCAAGGCTACCTTGAGCTACGTGATCTCAAAAACTCAAAACCAACCACAAAAACTGATTTACAGCAGAGCAGCTGAAGAGCAATGGACAGAGAGGACGTTCTACAAAAGGCCACCAGCTAGAACTGTATTCAAAGCAAAGGTAAGCATTACGCACTTTTTAAACTAAAGGATTAAATATCGGCCAGGCATGGTGGTGTATGTGTGTAATCCCAGCACTTGGGAGGCGGAGGAAGGAGGATCGCCATGAGTTTGAGCCCAGCTTGGACTACACAGTGAGTTCAAGGCCAGCCTGAACTACACAGTGAGACCCTGTCTCAAAAATAAATAAATAAATAAATAAATAAATAAATAAATAAATAAAAGGACTAAAAATCAATGAACCTATGTAGATACTAAAAAAGCAATAAAATAAACCAAAAGGAAGAAGGAATGAATAAAGGCTGAAATTAATGACTAAAAAATAGGTAAAGAAAAAAGTATAAAGAATAAAAACTAAATGTACATACTGAAAATTCCAGCATATCCAGTTAGAATCTCCTTCATAATGTCTAATAATTTTAATACTATGGAAAGAAAATTTAATAGCACAGTAACATCAACTCTTCCTAACTACTCAGTCACAGTCCAATCGGGGTCCTTTGAGGCTTCTTCTTCCAGTGCTCTTTCAAGTCAATAAAAACAGTAAATGCTCTCAACCCCTAGGAGTGTGGGGAAAGCTTGAATAAATTATGGTGATTCTGCATGAAGGACATTCCACAGCTAGCAACCTGGAAGACCTGGAGCAACAGGAGCCCAGAGTTACTGTCAGTGACAAAGGAGCATACTTCACAGGTACCCACGTCGCATGCAGTGGGGCGGGGAGCGAGCCCAGCTGCCTGTTCTCAGGACCAGGCTGAAGGGAGCTGAGAAACCACAGTCGCTCCCTGGGGACATTCTCCTGTCAAAGCCTCAAGATCAGGGCCCCTGCGACTTGTCACTCACTAGTTCCACCTGAGCACTGCTCCCATTGACCCACCAAAACACCTACCACTATGGCAGCTGCGTGTCTTCCGTGTCACTGACCACGGCAGCAATGCCACCACTGGCCACCCTGTCCTCCCAAAGCGGGCTGACCTAGCTCCTGCAACTGATCCTCTTGGGCCACTCTCTCACTGTCTCCCTTATTGGTTCTTCTTTCTCTACATCTCCATGCCTTTGACTTTGAGTATAAACGCAACCTCAACAAAACCTCTGTCCAGCCCAGACACCACCTGCCCCTTGGACTCATGGGCCTACCTGGTGTCTCAAAGGTACCACCACGCCTCAAACTGAATTCGTGACCTTCTCCATCTCCAAATGGAGACTCATTCAGCTTCCCATCTCAGGTCTTGGGACACCCACAGGGAAGAGCCTAGGGTGGAAGGGGTGACCTCTCTTTGTGAGTGCCCGGCCTACAGCTAGACCAACAGTGGACACTAATGAAGAGTATGAGAAAAACAAGCCTCGTTAACTACTTCCTAAAAATATCTGTGACCTTTTTGGCAGACACAGCAAGCTCACATCTGCTACCACCAGCCCCCCTGAGATGTTACCCTTTTCCCCAGAGATGTCACGCCACAGGCTTAGCATGCTACAGACTGCCTCACCCCCCTGCCACATTCCTCTCTAGCCTCACCCAGGCTGCCCTCATCTCTCTTCACTGTCCCCCAAATCAGCCTCCCTGTGCCCCAGGACTGGGAAGGCAGGTGACCTGTGACTTCCCTCTCAATCGCCTGCCTGCTCCTTTTCTTCTAAGGCCTGGGGCCTTCATGACCACATATCTCTGGAAACTAGACACTAAGAGATTGGCAGAGCCAGGCTTCGCCCACCAGTTGAAACACCCCTGACCCCACAATACATATACATGCATATATATATTTTTTTCAAGCACTGGGGATGGAACCCAGGGCCTCACACTTGCTAGGCAAGCGCTCTACCACTAAGCCACATCCCCACCCACACGCCTCCAGTATCCTCACTATTACCACCTCCTCACTGATCTCAAACTCCTCCTGCAAACATTCTGTGGCAGCAGTTTGTCATCAGAACACTGGGGCCGGG
Organism: Hystrix cristata; assembly: GCA_004026905.1. NCBI lineage: Eukaryota > Metazoa > Chordata > Mammalia > Rodentia > Hystricidae > Hystrix > Hystrix cristata. The sequence continues at coordinate 5,720 of PVJO010021535.1, read as the reverse complement.
TGACTTAATGGCAAAGACGAGAACTCTGTCCCGATTCCTCAGTTACCCCACCCATCACTGCCTTGCACCAGCCCAGGAAGGGCCGGCTGTAGTCAGGTGTGTCATTAGGATCCTCCCATGTGACTACTGCGTGACTATCAGACCTTTATTTCAGGGGTTCTAGGGGTGAGGGTCAGCAGGCCTAATGCTGAATGGTTCAGTGGTTCCTAGAGTTCCCCTTTAAAAGGAGCTCGACAACTCCTAGGAGCTCTCCTGTCTTGGAGTCACTCAAATGCCCAATGTTCGGGGAACAATGGGACCCAAGGGTGTCAGAAGGAAAAACCCAGAGAAACTGGAGTCTGCTGCCTTGGCGGTGGCCCACACCCAGCCCCTCCCAGAGGACTCCCAGGGGATCCACTGCCAGGAATGGCTGAAGCCTTAAGAGGAAAGAAGGCAGCTAGGAAGAGAGGAAGGCAAAAAAAAAAAAAAAAAGAGGAAGGAAAGGTCCTGGGCCCCGATTCCAACCTGCTTTGGGTTTCTTTTCTCAAATCTACACTGAGTTCCTACTCCAGTTATCCCAAACGCCTTCTGCCTCCTCCCATCACATGGCCATGGCATCACGAGTCCACCCTGGCTATATGACAGAGCAACCAGGAGAGTCCCTTCTGTTATCCTGGCTCAAGAAGAGGGTCAAATGGTAGAACTTGACCTTTCAGCTCAGCTGCCAGCTCACAGTCTGGACGCACTTTCAGCTCCTCCTCCCAGTTGTTGTCTGCCTGCCCAATCAGTGCAATACTCAAACTACAGAGAAACTACTGTACTTCCTCTACCTGCCTGTCACTCAACATTTCCTGAGAAACTACTAAGGCAAGGCCCATTCTGGGTGCTGTACAAAACCAAGAAGTGAATGGGAAGCAGCCCTGCACTACAGAGACCAAGGACAGGGCAGGGGTAAGATACATGGCCACACAAATACTACTCAAGGCTGCCAGGAGGGTCCTGAGAACTGGCTGGTGCCAGAGGAGTGGAGGTTGAGGGCTTCGTGAGCCAGCGCAGGGCATGGCTTGTCCCTGTGCTGGGCAGCAGAGGCAGGAATGGCTGGCATACGACAGGCACGATGGGGGAAGGAGGGCACTGCAAGACAGAGCTGCCTGAGCAAAGCAGGCAGCCAGCTCAGAAGGGGATTTCCCCCTGGCTGCACCTTCTGGTGCTGAAAGATGAACTATTATTGTTATATTATTCATTGGCGCTTAGATCTGATTATTTACACAGCACTGCTTTGCTCACTTCATGCCCGACCTGATGACGTCCACCTGGGACACACAGATGGGGTGTACCAGTTGCCACACGTCCTGCCTGGTCAATACTGAGCAGTGTACGGTGGTTTCAGATATTAACTCACTGAATCCCCACGATAAGCCTGGGGAGTATGTGTTATAATAATGCCCATTTTACAGAGGTAGAAACAAAGCACAGAGGCATGAGATCAGGGAGCCCAAGGCCAGGGCGGTGCCTCACCTGGACTCTGATGCCCGAAAACACCTTGTTGCACAGACGGAACCTAGAGGGACAGGGCCCCCAATAACCCTCCTGCAAATCCCCAACAACCCACTCCAACAAGGCAGAATGAGGGACGCAAAGTGAGCCAGGTATAAGGGTGAGCAAGATGGCCAGTCCTGCCTGCAAGCCGATGTCCCCACCATGTGGGCAGGGCAGCAGGAGGCTCACCCTTGCAGGGGAGGGGACAGTGGCAAGGAGCAGAGGAGACCTCCGAGGATACCCAGAGTCTGTCCCTAGACACCCAAACTCCACAGAGAGGTCACTGGCTAAGGGGGAGGGGACAGAAGTGTGCTGTGCGCAATGTCCCCAGCTCGGGCTAGCACTGGCTAGCTCGGCTTTTCCCCTCCAGTCTCAAGAACTTCACATCTGTGCTTCTGACCCACACACCAGTTTCTGAGCCCGCGGGAGGCCGGCCTGAGTCCACGAGGTCAGCCAAGTCCAAGAATGTGCAAAACCTGGGGTCGCGGCCGGAAAAGGGTGAGGTTGCATTCTCTCGATTTCTTGGGTGTCGGAGCCTTACAAATGAGCCGCAATGGTGGCCGCTGCCAGGAATCTGCGTCCTCCAGGTCTGAGTGGAGTTCCCCGGGCAGCTTCGCCCCGCGCTCTCCAACACGGCCGGCCCTTACGGGGCACCGCACGCCGGGACTCGGCCGGCCGGAGGGGCGCGGGTCGCCGCCCGGCGCGATCCCGGCCGCCCGCACCCCCGCCCCACCCCGCCCCCGCCCGCGACCAGGAAGCGCAGAGCCGGGCCGGGAGGGGCGCGGGGCCCCAAGGCCAGAGCGCGGGACTCACTCACCTGGCCCGGGACGCCGAGGGGCGGGCGGGACGCGGGCGGCAGCAACGTCTCGGCGGGCGCCTCGGTTCTGCTGGACCTCGGCCCGGCGCCGGAGCACTCAGGACCGCGGGCGCCGCGGCCGGGGGCGGGACGGGGGAGGAGCCCCAGGGCGGAAAACTCCGGGCCGCCGCGCCTCACACGCCCCGGGGCGGGGCTGGCCGCGCGGGCGCGTCCTCTCGGCGGGGGCGGGGCGGCCGCTCTTGGGGGCGTGGCCTGAGCTGGCCCGGCCCCCAGGTGAGGGCGGCTACTGGAGCCGCGGAAGGGAGCCGCTGTCCTTCCACCGACCCGGACGGAGGAGGAGCCCAGGGCGGAAAACTCCGGGCCGCGGAACCCAACGTTGCCCCAGGAGGGCCGGGCCGCTGCGGGGCGGGGCCTATAGGAGGCGGGGCCTTTGGGGGCGGGACCGAGGCTCTGGGCGGGGCAGTCCCCTGTGGGCGTGGCCTGAGCTGGCCCGGCCCCCAGGTGAGGGCCGGGACCCGAGCCGCGGAAAGAAGCCACGCTCCTTCCGGCGACCGGGGCAGAGGAGGACGCTTTGGGGGCGGTGCTCGGACCGCCCCGCGCCCTGCCCGCCCCGCGCCCTGCCCCGCGCTGGGACCCAGGAGGGAGGGCATCCCAAACCCTCTGCAACCCCGTGTGGGTGGTTAGTGAGTCGTTAAGGTGAAGGGAACTTTCTATATTAAAAAGGTCACACGTACAGAGGGGGAGGTGGCGCGTGGCTTCATAGTACGGAAACCCGACGCTCACCGGACGTACCCACGGGACGTACCGCGGTGGCCTCCTCCCCAGAGCACAGAGCCCCGGTGCAATCGTGGAAAACACCAGGCAAACCCCACGCAGGGACGCCGTGGCGAACGCACGGCGCTCAGGCCCAAGGTCATCAAAAGCAAGGGAACGCTGGACTCTGTCACAACCAGAAGGGCCTAAGGACAAGGGAAAACGAGATGAGACGCAGGATATTGGAGGGGATCCTGGAAAAAGACGTTAGGCCAAAACCAAGGACTTCTCGAATGGTAGGCAAGAATGCATCAGTACTGGTTCATTCTTGTTACCTTCACAATTTCTCTGCAAATCTGCAACTGTGCTAAAAATAGTTCCTTTTTATTAGAAGGTCATGCGGATAATGCATGAATATATGGTAGTTACAAAATATTCCAAAAGTAAAAGCTAAGATTCACTCGCACTCTCCTTCGTCCTCTTTCCGGTGAATCTGTCCACATCTGTCTCTGTTCTGCACACTCTGCGTGCGTGTTTGAGTGTGTATTTACACAAATGTATTGGTTTCAAAACAGCGTCACAGCCTTTTCACTCTACCTGGTGGTCTTTCCGTGTACGTGCGCCTGGATCGACCCGGTTCTGCAAGGCAGCATTTACGTGTGTGTGTGTGTGTGTGTGTGTGTGTGTGTGTGTATTACTGAAGACTGAACCCAGGGCTTTCACTGAAGGACTTCTAGGTTGTAGCCTCTTTTTGACTGTGGCCAACAGCCGTTGGGCCTATTTACACTTCAAGGTCCTGCGAACTCGGAGAGCAGGAAGGCCGCGGTGCGCAGGTGCGGGCGGAGCGCAGACTCGGGACGGGGGTACGGTGCTGGACGGGCCCCGGCTCAGGCAGCCCGCGGCGAGGCCAGAGGACAAGGAGTCTCCTGCGGCTTCGTCCACGCGCGCACTCTGGGCGCGCCTCTGTTTCGGCGCTGGACAACAACATTTTTTGGACATGAGTGTGGGTGGACCAGGGTGAAACTCTGGCCAAAGGCCCGGGAGCAGCCCGTGGAAACTCTTCCTGGAACAGCAGAGGCCCCCAGTGTCCCGGGGACCTGGAAAGACCCTCGGGTGTGAAACCCCAGGAGACGCGCGCCGCGGGGCTCCCTGGAGCTGCTGCCCACGCTGCCTGCTCCCCGGTGCGCACTCTCGCCGCCCCCCAGCCACCGCAAGGCGAGCTCCCCACGACCCACTTTTCTCCGTGGCTGAGCGAAGGCGTCCACGATTGCTGCGTCTAAAAATAAACGATCCAGCTGGGCGTGGCGAAGCACGCTTTTAATCCCAGCACTCTGGGAGTTTGAAGCTGGCAGATCCGAACTTCGCCTGAGGATTTTAGCGAGATCCCGTCTCAAAAAAAAAAAAAAAAAATGACTGTAGATGTAACTCAGTGCGAAAGCCCTGGTTTCAGTCAGTACGGCAAAACAAACAAACAAATGTAATCCTTTAGGCTGAGATTTCATCTGTTTACAGCACATACTTTCTGCCTCAAAGCTCCTCAGGGTCAAAGGGTGAATCGCCACCACTGAGCTTTTTATAATTTTCAACCATTACTTTCAGCCAGCAGGGTTCCTCTCGTCCCTCTGCCCCAGTCCTCAAAGCCAGTGGGCGGGAGTGACGCCCAGGACCCCACCCCCAGTAACACCCTGTTCAAGAGAAGACGTGAAACTCGGTGTGCCAGCTGCGGGGTTCTAGTTCAAATTATGATCTCCCCCCCTCCGCCCCGGTACTGGGGATCAAACTCAGGGCCTTGCTGCTTGCCAGGCAAGCACTCTACTCACTGAGCTAAGTGGTGCTGCCTCTGATCCTCGGCAGGTTCACCTGTAAAATCCTCAAAATGATCTACAGAAATCCATACAATAAGCCTGGCTTCTTTGCTGCTCAGGTCGGATACGAACATCAAATTGTTATAGACAGCAGAGTAAGATAGAAATATAGGCAGTCAGAATGGGCTGGGCCCTCAGTGGAGTCAATACACAAGAGGAGAATGGGCTACTACTATGGCTGGAGGCACATCCATTGAAGATCAGGACTCAAGATAAGGCCGAGGGATAAACAATGAACTGAAAATCACACTCATGTGATCTGATAAAGTCTAGGTCACCCAGGTGGGCGACCAAGATCTCCAGATTCAGCTCACCCTGGAATGTCCTTGTTCTCTACTTGCCGATGTACTAAGTGACTTTCTTCCACATTGCATCATTATTACCTAAACGACTACACTTGTACTATTATTGGTTAATCATCATTTTGACACACATTGTACCCGCCTCTCAATTTTGCTCTATAAAACTTCCCCTGAAGGGTGGATTCGTTGGCAACCCACTCGGGTCCCCTCCTGTCTCTCAGGAGCTCTCTTTCTCTCTCCCAATAAAATTCCTACTCTTAACCTCCTTCGTTCCTTAGAATTCATTCTTCGACTTCGGGGAACACGAACTCAGCGTAACTGTCGTCTAGCAGGTTGGGAGATATTTTTTCCCCTATATCAAAATGAAGTAAGAGAAGGTAAAAACCTTATAAAGCGAGGTCCCCTGCTGCAGGGCTCCGGGGAGCGCAGCGTTACCACAGTGCTTCTTGCACTGATTCGTTCAAC